>JAOXYL010000071.1:11474810-11491084 GCA_028564955.1 Terapon puta
CTGCCTCACCCGCACGTGGTGCACCTGTGTTTATTTACAGGCCCTCGCAGTAAATACCAAGTGATTGAACAAAGTGGCAGACGGCGTCCGACTTCTGAAATTACACGCTCGACCTCAGACATCTGACTTGACTTGAGTGGGAGGCTCGGTGCGAAATGCCAAAATGTGCTGCAAGAGAAAAACAGCGGTTTCACAACTTTGGCAGACATGATGTTGAGACACTAATTTCCACTAAGGTCCAGAGTGAAATATCTCAACAACTACTGGATGGACTGCCATGAAACTGATGGCTTTGGAAATCCACCCACTTCACCTGTAGTGCCATCTGTGAGGCTGATTTGATGAGTCTTTGACATTTCTACTCAAATTACTGTCAAGACAAAACTTTCACCAAAATGGAAAACATGGCAAACATTCATATGAGCATGAGAAAACTTGTGAGCAAATTAGTATGCAGACATTTGCAGACAGCATTTAGCTCTGTGCAACCTCACAGAGTCATTGGCAGAACGTGGGTGCATCTTTTCGTGTAGTGGGCGAGACAAAGGAGATAAAATAGCTTGAAAACCTTTTCTGAAGTCTCAAACAGAAGGATCGGGTGTCTGAGGAATGCTGCTAGCCAGGTGGCCTATTTCTCTGGTCGTTACAGGTGTGTGTGTGTGATTGTGTCTGTGTGTGTATGAGAGGAGAAGACAATCTAAGTTGGCTTGGGTTGGGTCCATCCTGTGGGGGATTCCCTGAGCACAATCTGCTCATCGGTGGGTGGGACCCGCATGTTGCCACGGTATTTCGGGCCTCTGGCTGCGCCCCTCTCCTCCCTTGTTGAGGCTGAGTGGATCTGGGACAGTGAGGAAGTCATTAATCTCCATATAGGTGACATGTCGGCAGAGCGGTGGAGGGAGAAAAAAAAACCCAAACAAACAAACTCACTCACAAAGGAGCCACATGAAACCACTCACAGAAAGCAAAAAAGGAAAAAAAATTCCATTGATGAGATCTCACTTACATCCAATTTGTGTCTCCAAGATGCAAATACAGTCTGTTTAACACAAGTCAATACTAAACGTGGCAACGTCAAGGAAGTGTTCATGGCCATTTTTCACGTGGATTTTGCTTGTTTGTTGCTCCCAACAGAGGGAAATATGCATTGGCAGAGAAAGGAAACGCTTTGTTTGAGGGCACATGCTTTTACACTGTAATGAGCTCTATAAGATGTGATTGATCCATCCAGAAATCTTCTTTTTTCTGTCTGCCTGCTGTCACAGTCAGTTGTTTCCCCTTTTTTCATCTCCTAATTGGTCTGTGTTTATCAGTCTGTCCTCACAAAATTAGAGTGCGGGACAAAGTCGGCTTTCTTGTTTCTAGCAATCAGACAGAGTGATTACTCATGCAAATAGCATTTAGTGTTTTTTTTTCCTTCGTCCCACCCATCTTTTAAAAACAGAGAAATAACAATTTCACAGCTGGAGAAGTTAAATATGTCTGCAACTATGGCTGAGTTGCGGAGATTTTGACGACAGCGCGGATGCATACTCTCAGCTCTGTAATGGAGACTGTACACCACAAAAGAGCTCAGTGTGGCGGGAAGCAGCCAAGATTTTCCCCCTCAACTGTACCCCCTTTTGCTGCGCAGGCCTCGGCCGCTCGCCATCTGCCACTGTGTTTACACCCGTCAGCCCGGCAACTGTAATCTCAGAAACATTTCCTACAAACGCAGGCAGCTCTGGGCCGTAACTCTCTGACATGAATACTTTCTTTCAGGAGCAGGCCTGGAGAGATCTCTGGTCTCTGTTATCTGGTGCTCAAAGCCCAAAGAGCTTTGTTCCAAACATTCAGTCCTGTGTGTGGAAGTACAATACAGCGTGCGGAAAGCACATTTAATAAGCCCTTATAGCTCCGGTAGCACAGTTTGACTGACAGCATCCTGACTACATGTGAAAATTTTGTATAATGTGTCCATAAATACCTGTTCTGTGTGCATTGTCAGCCACTGAAAGACAAAGAGATTTTACACCCTTTTACTGGCACTTTTAACCAAAAAACAACTACGTTTTCTTACACCGAGAGCAAGTCCTGCTTTGCCTTTCGCTACATAGAATAACAAACATAAGGTTTGGTTGCAGCTGGATACAGTGTGATGAATAATTTAGGTATTTATTCAAAAGTTCAACTGCAGTTCTTTCATTTTCTGACAATAAAATCAAGTCGATCCTCAGACTGCAGACACACTGTCAGTCTTAATTACAGAAGCGGCTGGGATGGTGAAGTCAGAGGAGCTCACTTGTCTCTCTAAAGCTAAATTCACCCAAACAAAGGATTTTTTTATATCACGCTGTTGACTAGAGCGTAAGGTCAGGCATTCAGTTTGATCTTTTTTTTTTTCAGCTTGACTCGACACTCCTCCCTTTCTGTGTCATGTTTATGCCATTCTCCACCATTCCACACATGCCGAGCATTTCGTGAACACGCCATGTGCACCTTTGTTGTGAATGGGAGTCTCTTTAACGTACACCAATAGCACAGAAACGCTGCTCTGCTACAGTTTGTTGAACATAACTGTGTTGCCCTGCGAGCGCTGTGCAGATTTCCACGACCTCGCCTCTCCCCGGAGACCCTCCACCCTCGTCCTGTGCGCTTATTTCTGGGCCTCCTCAGGGGGGCTGGAGGAACGTCTGCTGAGGAACGGCGACTGTAAATAAATAATGGACACGACCTGGGTGTTTCTTTCCTGAGAGGCCGGTGAACGGTGTGAGTGATTTTTAGCTGTTGGATAATCCAGTCAGCTGAGTGCGTTTCATTCAGGAACAACTGGAGGCAGTTTAACGAGCTGATGTGCACATGGTTTTTGTTTGTTTATTGTGTTTCCTGCAGTTTCTCTTTACAGAGGCCTCTGGGTCTTTCTGGGCCTATAGATCCGTGTTTGCAGATTCGGCCATACGATGGTGTTTCTGTTCATCATGTAGTTTTTATTGTTAATCACCTCAACCCGCTGTTTTCCCGTTTCATAAGGGACACGTGCCTGATCTAAAAGCAGCACTATCCAAGTCAGAACATGCGCTGATGAATAATATATGGAGCGGATAAACTCGGACACTAAGTGGATGTCCCTCAAGTAGAACCCCAAAGGCTGTCTGTGCTCCAGTTGAGAGATTACCTCTTCTTTTTCCTTTCTTTTTTTCGTCCTCTTTCTCCCTCCATCTGCCTACCCCACCACCAAACACATACTAATTCACGTGCATACGCTGGCCCCCCACCTCCCTCACAGGCTAATACCCCGAGACCCGGCTTTTAGTGTCAGGTAACGCTCCAGATTCCTGAAAAATGCAGGGACACGTGAGAGGCCTCTAAATATAGAAGCGTTACCATCACTGCTCCCGTGTGGTCCTTTAATTGTCATGTTGCGCATAAATCCCTGCCCTGTTCGCTTCCTTGCAACCATCGCGTTCACATCACAAACCCACCGCCAATCTGCATGGGAAAAAAAGTCCTAATGAACCGTTTGAGACGGCAGATAAAAGAGTTTTCCACCTTTCCTGTCATGGTGGGAGCCGGATAATGAGGAGCCTACTGAGACGCTACTTGACTTTGCCACTGGGCACACCCTTGCAAACTGTGCGGCATATCAATATAGGGCAAGGTTAAACGGTTCCTCCCATTGTCTAGCTACTGTAGATATTTTTGGGACAAACCCCCAAAAGGGTTATAAAAGAAACTTGATAGTCTCAATTAATTTACAGAGGAACAATAGCCTGCTCTGCTATTTGAAATGCTGCTGGGAGTGTCTCCTAAATTACTTTCTTGCCTGTTGCATGCATGACCTAACCTAAATAGTTATTAAAGTGTCAGTTCATTCAAATCGCAAAAACAAGATTTTTTTCCTGGTTGACAGTTTTCACTGGAAACATTTTCCTGCCAAAGAAATAGTCCCAGTATAAAATCTAAACACAGAGGTTAGTGGAGCACTTTTGACAATAAATACTTCTTTTATTTGCCTACATTAATTGAGGTAGTGACAGAAGACTCGGCAGCAAAGTAATTACCAATGTTTTGGACACTTAAGGCCTGCAAAACCAGCTGAAAGTGCAACACTGATGTTCATACAGAGCAACATTTGGACAAATTTATGGTCAAAACTGACTCCTGCTTTTTGTTCTTCTTACATCAACAGTTGAGAAAAATATTTAGCTGCTAAACACAACACTATGCTCACCAGTTAGCTTGCAGGGCAGTTTGTATACAGTGATATTTTAGAGCCTTAATGCTAGAAGAAAACAAAAGAATCTAGTGAGAGGTAACTAAAACAATAAAGTTGTGGGTCATTAAGCAAAAACAATGAGCTGAAAGATGTTAAAACAGACCACAGCCGAGAGAAGCACACTGATAATTCTCTTTCCATTTCACATTCAACACATTCATCTGATTGGTTGTTGAAAAAAAAAAGAACTGCAGCTTCAAAAGCTTACACAAATGAAGCACTCTGCATGGCTAGATACCAACGGTAAATGGGAAAATATGTTTTTTTCTGATTTGGGTGAAGTGACCCTTTAATGTTTATACAGTTCATATGCACACACAGACAGGCAAACACAGAAGCGGATGTGCTGGTGCAAATCAGTTATTTGCTGTCCACAAAATGGCTGTGTACACACTCGCGCGCATCTGCATACACACTGATACTGTGGCAAGTCGGCGTGCACACACAGAAGCGGATGTGGTAGTGTGAATCAATAATGCTGTGTTGTCACAGGGTGACATGTGAGCCATGGCAGGGAGCAGATGGCCCCGGGGTGCCTAGCTTCCTGTTAGCCTTGCCATTCAGCTTCAGCACACACACACAGAAACACACACACAGAAACACACACACACACACACACACACACACCACTACCATGTCCCCTGGGATTTCCCAGTGCAACTAGCCACAGCACTGGCCATTAACAAACAGCATGCCATTATTGGCTCTTCTCTGAAATGCTGAGTACACACCCTCCCAAAAAAATAAAAAGACAACAGCCAGATAATGGTAAATAGATTTCTCTGCCGTGTCCATGGAGGTCTGGGGTAAATAAGTCTCTGGACCCCCTCCCCAATGAGATTTTTGGCAGCAGAGCAAATAGCCCTCAGGAAATCTGATCCATTTCAGTGGACGCTGAGTGAGGTCAGCCATTGCTCGGGTATCACTTCGACTATGTTGTATTGATTGAGCATTTCCGATGGTTTGTGTTGGTATCTTTGAGCAAAGACTCAATTAACGCAGCGGACCAGCAGCAGCAAACGTCACATCGTATGTGACAGTGATTTATCGAAATTCATGCTGTAGGAAAAAGTGTCTGTGCGGAAAGGGACCACGGCGAGATGTTTTAGCACTTTTACACTGAGGGCTTTGGACCTGTGTGTGCGCGCTGCTCTCACTCCTGGTAAAGCTCACACGGCACCACCCTGCTGGCAGTCACCTTTGATGGCGACTGATTAGGTTTGAAGTGCATAGAAAACGATCCGCCCCCAATGTTTGGCAGATAAAAGCTTTGCCAAGGTAACACCGCTGCTCCCGGGTGTTTCAGGGCCGCGCACACGAAACTCTTCGCCATCCTGAACTCTTGATGTCCGCCCAAACCTACAACCAAATTCAGTCGACATGCTGTGGGGAACATCCATTTTGTCACTGTCACACATAACCCCTGCTGTTTTCAGAGGACTACTACTTCGTGCTACTTGCCGGCGGGGATATCTTGCCGAGAGGGGCATACCCAGCGCTGCCACGGCTTTATATTACATCAATTTCACCGGGCCTGCTCTGAAGGTGTGCTGCCTTTAATTGGTTGTTGGGCTGTCATTACAACTTCAAATAATGACATCTTCAAAGAAAAAAGGGAGAGTTGAGAAGAGGAGAACCGACAGTGATTTCTTTTCTTCTTAGGGATTTTGTTTAGCACTTACTGGTGTTCTCTGACAGTACAATTGTGCTCCATGCATGTGCATAGTCTGAGGCTTGTGACTTATGTCAGAGCAAATTTTTTATGATGCCTGGATTCAGTTATGTCAGGCGCCATTTTGCTTTACAGAGGAGTGGAGTGTTAACTGTGACACGTCTAGACGGGCCCCGCGTCTGCAAATTTAACCACCAGAAGTTTAATTAACTCTGCAAATTGACCTATAAAGTCCCTCATTTATCTTCCACATTTCTGGCACTTGGTGGCGAGAAAAAGATTGGGGAAAATGAAGAAGAAAGAACCCTTTAAGTATGGATTTTCTGTCATTTAATCAACAGAATTTCACTAGGATATTGTTTAAAAAAGAGATAGAGAGAGAGAGAGAGAGAGAGAGAGAGACCTTTGATTGTCACTGTGCCAAATTATCAGCGAGCTATGCAAACTCATTTTCTGATACCACCCCAACCTATCATGACGGGCTCTCAGGCCCCTCGACCTTCAACGTTCCCAGATTTGAATTAATGTGAGTCCACATTCCTGCACTCTGGGGAGGACGGTGGGCCAAAAACGTATTCTCGGATGAAATGGCTGGACTTCACAAGGTGTCTTTGATCAGGAGGTGAGGTTAACAGGGTTGTGGAGGAGGTGGAGGAGAGATGGGAAGGGCAGTGCAACCAGAAACAGGCAGTCCAGTCCCCTTTGCTGCCACATGGGCCACAGCCAGGTCGAGGCTGCTGGGGTAAATTGCTGGAAAAAGAGCACGGATGGTTGGCAAAGTACGATCGGGCCACCAGGGTTGAAAGAACTCAAAAAAAAAAAAAAAAAAAACTGGAGCTGGTGGAGCAAGTGGCTTTGATTTCACTGGAGCTCATGGTGTTGGTTAGAGAAGCAGTGGGAGCAGATTAGCTCAGCCCATAGAAATTTATGGAGCAAACTTGACTAAAGTCGCCTGTTAAAAGTCATCTGACTCGACAATCATCTGATCCTCAGCTGATCCATCTGCTGACTTAGAAAACAGAGGAATGCACTCGTGAAACATCCACATGGGCATTACATAGCACAAAACGGAGATACAGTTGCAGTTCAGTGTACAGTGTGCATGCTTTTTTTTTTTTCCACGGGCGATTAAAAGTTTGAGGCAGCGCATCCTAATTCACTGCACAAAAGCATCAAGGCTACTGAGCTCACAACAGGCACTGGCTGAATAGTTGTTAATGGCATTTTCCATGGATTATTCCATAGAGAAAATGCAAAAAGAAAAAAAACCCTTCCTCTTATTATGAAACTGACTGCCTTATTAGCTTTCCGCACATTTTCACACCAGACCTTCAGTGTCACAATAGGCAACTTATTATCATTCATCAGGTAGGCTGCGCTTGTTTCCCTTTGGTCTCTGCATACAGACAGGGAAGGTCATCCAGCTCCGAGTGAGGCTGCCTGCTCCAGATAGTTCAAACAATCGGCCGTTTTTTAAAGCCCACCACCCAACATAGCTCTCCCCAAGGTCTCTGAGTCACATTGAACTCAGAGCAAAGAGAGGATAAAGGACCAGAGGCAGAGGCAGCGTCCACCCTGGGTATTAAGCTGCGTGAATTGACTTCAATTGCGTTCTTCTATATCTGTAAAAGGATTCAAATGTAGTAATTATATTACATAACGCAAAGTGCGTGGTGAAGTTGCTGCTCCTTGCAGTCGACTTGGTTATCTCAAGGTTCATTCCTCCTCGTATCAGGCCTCTCCCGGGTACACACAGCGCAGTTGTTTGTCTCCACACATCCTTGCATTCCTGTCATTCCTCTCCCCACTGGATGAAAATCAGCTGGTTGCCTGAGAGAGAGGTCATTGAACTTTTCCCCAGTGTTCCCAGCCTGAGAGGGTAAGGCGGTGGGCGGAGAGGGAGGGGTGGGTTCCTTTATCCAGAAGAATGTCAGGGTTCACTCTGAGAATTTGCTTTCAATACAGCTGAGAGTTGAACACAATACAGGCTGTGGAGATATGCTCAGATTCCTCGGACGGAAGTCACGTTGTGTAAGAATAATTATTGCTTCCCCTCCCCCCTCCTCTGTTTCAAAATGAGCTCATGTTCCTGCAGGACGGAGAAGTTTTGTCACGCGTTTCACAATTTTTAGCCCTTGGCCTGTGAGAACGCTGTTTTGCTTCCCATATTGAGTCGTTGTCCAACACGATACCTCCTGTTTTTTAAGTGTCTGGTGCAGATGTGACAGCTGTAAACAGTGATGGAAGAAGTGTTCACATCTTTTTCAAAGTTAACTCTGTGAAAATGCTCAATCGCAAATAAATGTGCATTCAAAAAGGTCCAAGAGAACAGGGCCCTTGCCTCTAAAATGTGCCAAAGGCCCCCAGCTACACACATATTAAAGTCTTTAAAGTTGGGACTTTAATATAGGAAAATGGATTGTATTCTCTAAGCTTATCATTTGTTTTTTTAGGTAAAATCTTTAACTACAGAGTAACTACAGCTGTGAGTACAGTAACATACAGCAGAAATACTCCAATGAAGTACTTGAATAAATGTATAAAGCGACTTTCCACCACTGGCAGTAGACATCTTCGCTCTGACTTTGTGGAAAGTTTTCATTACGGTTCGGCTCCTCTTCTCCCCACTTCAAAGGTGTTCCTGAGGGAGCTGCACCTCAAACGGATGATTGTTTTCCCTGACATTATCGGACATCTGAGATCCTCGATCTGCTCTGTTCTGCTCACAGCGTGCCCTGTCCCAGACTGTGGCCTCTCTAATTTACATGGGTACACGGTGAACGCCGCTGAACCTGAAACCTGGCCCGTGTGTACTCCAATCACGTAAACCGCTCCAATATCTTGTTGCCAAAACTGACAAGCTTTCATTTGGCGGCCGGCTTTACAAGACGTCTCGCGTATGAAAGAGGAGACTGTGAGAGGCACTGGGAGTCGAGCTTTGATGTTCTAAGACTTGCTCTGTCGCTGGCATGTTTAATTCTCTATTAGATGATGTTGAACTCGGTTTGTTTGGCACTGCTGCCTAAATTACAGAGGTAACTTGGGCTTTCATCAAAGGAAAACCTGCAACATTCCCACTTTTTGTTAACATCCAACTTGCTTTTTTGTTACAGTTTGCTTTCTTTTTGACTTGGAGCTAGGATTTAGGAGCCTGTTAATGGTTCAAAACAAATACAAATCTCTTAGTTACAGTGTCTAACCAACTGTAGCTCTCTGCTGCTGCTCCCCCTCCCTTTCTCCACGGTATTAGTATGACTACATGTTTGGCTTGCCTCTAGTCTTTCCCTAGTTACCCGCACAGAGTCTGTGATTTAACCATAGTTGGCTCTGCCACAGAGAAGCCATAGTCTCAAACCAGACAGTGATGTCATCACCACAGCATCTGGCACAGGAAGTGACTTAACATGAACTGAACCGTCAAGCTCTTTTAAAGACTTACCCAATCACTGCTTCCAAGAAAAGCACCTTTTCGAACATCCGGATTTTGTCATTCCGTTACATCAGGGCTCTGAAAGAAAATACTGACGCAAGCACAAACAAAACCATAACAACGGAAAAAGCACGCAAATGTACCATTTCTAGAAAATCCAGAACAGAATGAATTCATTTTCTCTGACGAGTTAAAAAAATCAGTCACCGCGCGTGCTGCACATCGAGCGCTCTGCTGACGTCCCCAACACATCCCATTCATTACACCGTATACAGTAGTCTTTGGCACAGACCACTCAGTCTATTTTTGGCTCAGCTGCATCTGAAGTGGTGGTTGGGTGGTCTCGGGGTCTTAAGGGGTCAGTGGATATGACTTTTAAGGCTCGAAGCAGCGTGCCGCCCCTGTCGCAGGAAGTAAGCCTCTCCCATGGGCTCTGTTTGTCACAGGAGAAGCAACAGGCCACCTGGGAATCTGCTGGTTCCCACGGTCTCTATCAGAGGTTTCTATCTGAACCAATCAGGCAGGGCGGCTCAGCCATGGTGGCCTCCCACGCTCCCTTGTTTAGCCAAAATAAGAGGCACTCTGGTTCCTGTACACATCAATCTAAAGCTGATTTAAAGCTGATAGAGCAGTTTGAAATGTGAAAGTTTTACCCTGGTGCTTAATTATTAACCCAAACTGCAGAGCAAACAAGGGACTTGTCCAAAGAGTGCTTCTGCGTGTTTGAAATGCCACAGATAGCACTTTAAATTAACCAAGTGGCTCTTTATACAAGTGCTCTTGCATTCCTGGGTGCAAAATTTGAACAAAACAACCCAACAGCGCCGAGTTTCACATAATTATCTCAGAGAAAAAAGCGCCGCAGTTATTTGGCTTTCACATGCTTCCATGGATATGCGCAGCCACAGACACGACACAGGAACAGGCCATGTCCTATGCAAGGCTTCCTCGGAGAGAGCACGGAGCTATTAGACGCTCATGTGGCAGACATCCTGTCTTTACTGGAAAGCCACTCAAGCCAGGTTTAATGCACTCCAAACACACCAGCCTCCACAAGTGTGGATGATGACTCAGCGGCCCTTTTCCATTCTCCCCTCCGGTCTTGCGCGTCATCAGTGGCCTTTTAAATCGGGCGAGCAGCGGGGATGAGAGTTGTTTTATTAGATTGGGCAGCCCTGAACCAGAAGCTCGGCTGAGGCTTCTTGATATTTATAGCTGCACAACAGTCTTTCCCACCTTTGTCTGGTTCCAGAATTGTCACTTCCTCCTCCGCTGAGGGCCGGATGGTCTCAGTGTAGACCTCCTCAGGCGGAAGGACACCCCCTGTCAGCTGCATTGTATCTATTTGGGGAAGCCATTGTGCCAAATTTTGGCAAATGTGAAGGATTTTGGATCAATTGTTGAGGCTGAAATAGGTTTCAAGGTCAAAATGACAGGAAGAAGAAAGAAAGAAACGTATCAACTGAGCTGCAGAGGTTGTTTGATTTATTGTGTGAGAAGAGCAGAGTCTCTCTGTAGCTTTCCCTTCGCTTTGATGTCTCTTTGCTCTGCATGCAGAAGTGACTGATTGTAAATGATACACTCTGGGCTTCAGGGAGGAGTGCCGATAAACCAGGAGTGGAGGAGGAGAGCAAACACCGTCAGCACCCATCCACTCACCTCTCTGAGCCTGCAAGGTCACGCAGTCCTTCATTTCATGTTGGATCAAAGCTGTTCAATAAAAATCAATGGGCTCAGTGAGAATAAAGGGCCTGCAAGGATCACATAACTGCTCAGTCAAGGTGAAGTAAATAGATCAGAAATGTTTGCCAACTCAAAATCTGTTTGTACTCTCCAAAAAGAAAACTCGATGCTGCTGCACAAATTGGACGGTTGAACTCCAGTGGTTCTCCTCCTGCCGCCTCCTTGATGGGATCCAAACCAAGCGAAGCGTTATTCATCTCCAAAGAAACCCAAGTCTCATGTGTACAAGTTACAGTCCTCATTTATCTGGCAGTTTAGACAATGAAAGATGGAGACAATAAAGAAAGCGCAGAGTGTCATGCCTCGAGTGCGGGTGATTTACTGGCGATCACGTTTCATGTTCCCGTAGAGCAGGCTCACTCCCACGGGAGAGCGTGCTGTTTTGTAAACACACAAATGCTGCCGCCGCTGACGCAGATTTGAATATTTATGAGCCTTTAGGGTAGCCTCCGACGTCAAATGCGTTGCTGCCTTTACGGTTCAGTCCAATGAAAGCACATGTAAGAAACCTGAGTCCTCAATGATGCTCAAAGCCGAGGCAAATTAAAAAGGTTTTCACGTTTCTTTTATTCAAGCATGGACCTGTCTGGGCATTTTAGCTATTAATTCCTTGAATTCATAGTATATACAAAGGCCCTATATTTATAAAGGATGTAAAGTGTCAACAAAGTTTTCTAAAGCTTCTTGTGGGACCAGGGGTCAAATGCTGTTTACACTCGTTTACATGTTTACACTCTCTAACCTAACGTTTCTCCTCTATTTCCAGTCTTTGTGCTAAGCTAAGCTAGAGGCTGCTGGTGGTGGTCGTCTTACAATTAACAGACAGACATTTGAAAGTCTTCTCATCTAACCTCCTGCATGAAAGTGAGCGAGCATATCTCCCGAAATGTGTGGCAAATCTGTAGCCAAACAATTTTCTGTTGATTTACCAATTAATTAATCATCAGACCAATCGAGCTCCAAGCGTGGATGTTTCAAACGAAGGAGACCATTTGGGCATTTAAACCAGCATTTTTGTTTTGTTCGTCTAATACACTAAGTTTTGTTTATTCTCCACATTTGTACAGCTCTCCACCCACTTGGCTGCGAGGTTGTTGTTTCCAAGTATTGCAGTATTGTCACAGTGAAGGGCTCAGTGTCCTCAGCTCCAAGCTGTTTGGCAGCGCTGACACAGGGGGATTCACTGGGTAATGAGTACCGCAACAAACTCCTCCGTCATCTCATTTTTGCTGGGGCCAGTCGATGGATGACACTCCAGAGACCTGATCGAACCTGACCTTGCTGCCAGACAAGAGCTTGCTGTCCTGTCACTTATTGTGTCTGGACGACGGTGGCTTGTTTTTTTTTGTTTGTTTTTTTTTTTTTGTTTTTTGGGGGGTTTTTTGTGTGGTTTTTTTTTGCATCTGTGTATGTGTTCAAAACAGATCAATTACAAAGGACATTAATGCTTTCCTCGCATTTTCTCCCATTACTCCCCCCTCGGCTTCTGAAATGAGAGTTTTGTTTGACTTTAATTAGCTGCAGAGAAGTGTGCAAGAAGCTCATTAGAAAATCAAAGAGGGGCGGCGGCGGCAGCAGCGTATGCAATTTTTTAAGTGCGTTTCTATGCGAAATAAACAGAGCGTGGGGGGAGACTCAGTTCAGAGGTGAATATAGCAGTGAAGCCACAAGAGGCACTTTAATTACAAGTTGAACTTTAACCCACATCCCTTTCTCTCAGCCTCAGTCAGCCCGCAATTACCCACAAAAACGTCCCAAAACAGAGATGACTGCCTAATCATTTTTCTGTTTTGGCAAAGTGCTGTTTGGCGTTTTAACGGGGCAAGGGAAGAGCACAAGATGACTCATTATCTAACACACAAGTGGAGGGATCATTCCCAGTAGCAGGGGGATACCCAAAGGAACTGGCAAATGTTTGGTATTTCCTGTTGCCCTTAAGATAGTGTAAGGCCCTCGGAGGGGGAGGCAGCAGTGCAACATCCCTTTGTGTCCGTGAAAAAGTCGCTGAGCAAAACCCAGAGGTCTAAATCATGTGAAAAACAAATCAGAGGTCGAGGACAGTCTCTATCCCGCTGGTGGGAAAAGCAAATCATGTGTGAAGCTTCCAGCCTGGGTAACCATGACACTCGGGCAGAAAGTTGCCACCCCAGTGGCTGTGTGGGGGATTCTCTCAAGCCCTCGCTGTTCAGTCGGACTCCTTTACTCCGCGTGTGTCTCTCTGAGGGATTCATTGTGTGCAGTAAAAACGAAAGTAAAAGGAGTGTGTAAACCTGGCTAGGCATTTTCCCACTGGATTCTCGGTTTCTGTAGGCCGACTGTGACCTTTAAAAAGCCATTGATCCTAAAAATGAATACTGCAGAGAAGTGCAGCCTGGACTTTATTTCCCAGATGCACACCTGCTGTCGCTGGCAGATGGTTTGCTGCAGGGCAGTGGGATGAGTTTTTGAGGATTATAGAGTCTTTTGTTGATGTGATGAATGCAGATGTTTTGTCCTCTCCTGTCCCTGTCAACCTTCTCTGTCCTCCCTTGCCAGCTGCGTATTATTATTACTTTCTTCAAAGGCTCAGGTTTTCTTAATGAAAGTCAATACAGGAGGAGGAGAAAGAGGGCGAGAGAGGGAGGAGATGGAGGGGGGGGGGGAATAGAAAAACACCAAGGTTTGTTTTTCACACCACTAACATGGCTGTGGCAGCGCTGCTCGCTAACGTGTGGGTGAAAAAGTTCCTGGAGCTGAAGTGAAGCATGCCTCAGTCTCATGATATCCACCTGACACCCTCCCTCCCTCCTTCCCTCCTCTATCTCTGCTTCCCAGCTCTCCCCTGGGTCAGTATGGAGTTATTACCGTCTGCGCCCTTGCGGGATTCTTTTAAACATCCATCACCGCTCTTATGAACCTCTTACCGTAATTGGCCCGCTTTTGTTTCAGACTTAAATAGATGATAATCTGTGTCGACTGTCTGGGACGTATTGAGGACACGCATCATGAGTTTGACATTTTGTCCAGCCTCGCTAGCGGTCAGTCACATGCATCTGCTTCTGGACCCAGCGCCTGGTTTGTGCCGTTACCTCAGCAAACTGTTATTTTCCTGAAGTAGGTGGGAAAAAAAAAAGAACGAGAGGGAGAAAGGAAAAAAAACAAACAGTGGAGGCAGTGTTTTTGCCAGCTAACACATTCCCCTCAGCTGGAGGCCTCTGAAGAGCTTGTTCTCTAATTAATACCTGAATCCTGGAGAGGAGGAGGTGAAGAGGATTTGTCATCACCGAAAGACAGTGGCTGGTTCAGAGTTCTCCAGATGAAAGCTATCTGACGATTTGCTCTGCCTGTTTAGCCATGCCGGCATCACAGCTCCAGGGATGGAAATCATGGTTGGACCGCTTTGGTCCAGATTGAAATATCCCAAAAAAAACCCCAGATAGATTGCCATGAATTTCTGTGGCATTCACGCTGTCCTCTGGATAAATCTGAGTGACTCCTTCAGCACTGGCTGATCAGTGTTTTCATTTCTCCTGTAAAATATCTCAATAGGCACTAGATAAATGCAGAGAGAACATTCATTATCCCCAGAGGATGAATCCCAATGATCCCTGAGGACTCTCTGGCACCACCAAGAGGTTCATATTTGTGCTTCTGAGTCACATACCTCAACAACTATTGGGAGAACAGATATAAAATTTACTTCAAATATTATCGGCCTCGTGAGAACATGCTAATATACGAAACTAGTGTTGGTGAAAAAGGTATGTCTGCCTAGAAGCAGCATGTTTGCATCGTGAGCACGCTCGCAGGCTGATGTTAGAGTTCAGCTCCGAGCACGTCTGTGTCCGATCACAGAGCTGCCGGCGTGGCCGCGTAGACGCTCAGGTCTTGTTTTAGCCTGGGATAATTAAAAACTCTCAGAGGCAACAAAGGGAGCGCTCTGTGGTTACGAGATATTGCTGATTTAAGAGCGCAGCGTGTTTTGACACCAGAGGGCCAAAAACTAGGAAGAAACTGCTGATCCTTCCTCCGCTGCGACACCGGCCGGCCTCAGGAATGCGACAGGGCGGAAAGGGAGGAGAGGGAAACAGGAAATACTTTTGTCTCCCCACAGCACCTCAGATGGATGTCTCCCTTTTTAAAAATCCTGTGTGGGCTTTTGTTTGATAAAAAGGAGGCTGTATATTAAAAGGTGACAGCTCTGAAAAAGAGGGTAATGACCCAGTTTTGCTTCAGCTGCATCAAGGTCGAATAAAGGCGCGTGTATTCCAGTTAGAATAACACAAAACATAATTACTGTAGGTAGATTGAGTTAAATCAAGACAGATGAAAATAGAATGATAATAGAGGCCCATGGGAACTGACACAGTAATGTAGTGGTGAATAAAAGTTAACAATTCACCATTGTTCACAGAGGTTAAGTTACAGCTAAAAACAGGCATCAAAGGAGCTCAAATGAGCAGCTTCACAACAGAGCGACTCATGTGGTTAACCTTGCAACAAAAGAGTTGGTATTCAATTGAAAACTGTTGATATATCCTGTCTTAAACCTCTCCAAAATGCACTCTGTTCTGGTTGGGCTCAAGATTATCTTTGTGTGTGTGTGTGTGTGTGTGTGCTGGGGGGGGGCTGAGGAGCTTAACACCATGACTTCCTGTCCAGCTGTTCCTGCTGTCACTGCTCATGAGCAGATGTCTGTATTTCCTCGCCGAAGATGCTCGGCAGCGGCATTTTTCTCTACAGACCTTATACCGTCTCGCTCACATTCTCAATTTGTAACAGACCTCTTTCTAAAACTCCCGTCGGCAGCCGAAAGCAGAGCCCCCTCTGAGTAACATTAATATATTCATGCTTGAGTGCTGCGGCGCTGATCCACATGCTAAAAAAAATACGCACCAAAATCTGTCAATGTGCAGTTGCGAATGGGCTGTTGCTGGTGATTCCCATGTTTGTTTAGTGTGTGTGTGTGTGTATGTGTGCGTGTGTGCTGTGTCTCCCTGCATGAAGGATGTCAGGGGTTGTGCGTAGGAGGGTGTGGGAGCTGATGAACATTAATGGATTTGCAGAATGGGTGTAATAACACTCTATTTCCACCCAAATTTGGTGGTGGCCGAAGGGATTCACATCTTAAAGGGTCAGTTCATGCAAAGACAAAAAACAATGTTTTCTCGCTCACCTGTGGAGGTGTCTGGCTG
>JAOXYL010000071.1:11491184-11506728 GCA_028564955.1 Terapon puta
CACACTCTTGAACTGGAAGACATTTCATTACAATGAACACAAGCTCTGCAGTTCATTTTGAGTTAGTCCCACACACAATCCTGCCACCGTAAATACTCATCAGACTCACCACTCATCAGAGCACTGAATGTGAATTAATCCGCTGCTGAAAATAGTCCCCAGCAAATGCACGACTTACTCGGGCTGGACCGATGTCTGTTAAAAACAACTGGTAAAAACAATCAGCTGTTTTAGAAAATCACCAACCCTTTTTTAAGACTGTTATCGCATCTGTGGCCTGTTCTTAAAGATTTCCATCTTCAGAGGGACACATGCCAGCCTTATCCTGTGTGGTGTTTTCTTATAGACTCCACCCATCAGATAACCAGCTGATGCAAGAACACAAACATAGGTAAACACATATTCTTTTACAGCAAAATTAACTTCCTCTCTCTCTGTCTCTCTCTCTCCCAGGATGCCTTTGTGGAGCTGTATGACAGACAGAGGGACTCGGTCTTCAGCTGCTCCTGGCCCTCCATTAAGACAGTCTTCGGCCTGGCTGCGCTCGGGGCAGCCAGCCTCACCATCGGAGCGTACCTTACACAGAAGTGAACGAGCCCTCTCTTTTCCACCAGCGTGACTTTCTTTTTCTCCTCCACCTCCTCCTCCCGCTCCTCCTCCCCAGCGCCCCCACCTCCTCGTGCCTCTTCTCTCTCCTTTTTTAAGACGCCCCTGACCCCTCAGAGACAAACCTTCAGACTCTTCCGAATCTGGCTCTCTTCAAAGCCCTCTCCTCAGAAAAGCCCCCCGTGTCAAAACAGACACAAATCAAAACAACCGCAGCAACCACGCGCACGGCCGGGGCCGAGCGGAGGACGTCTCGAGAAGAGGCAGCTCAGATGTTAATCGCGCTAAGCCGAGCGCCGTCGAGGAGAGCGGAGGATTTTGTTGTTCTGCCTGCTTCTGTACTAGTTATAGCATGAACGTTGAGTGTTAGTGTAGACGTTGCATGTGTCAGAGCTCATGCGGGACCCTCTGTTTGGAGGCCTTGATGGTGGTGGTGGTGGTGGGGGGCGGGTGGTGCACGGGACAATCATGCCCCACGCCGGAGAGGAAAGCGGACCCGGCCCCGTCCCTGCTCGTTAGGGTGAAGGACCCCGTTTGAACTGTGGACTCCGGTTACCCCCCCCCACCTCAACCGTCCTTCAAAGGACTTCCTCCACAGAACAGCTGCTCAGAATGTATAATGGAAGTGGCTCGCCACGACCGGCAAGCTGTGTGTCTGCTGCTCTCGCTCCTCACACAGCTCCAGTGAACTCTGAACACACCGCACCATTATACTCCACGGGCCCCTTGAGCTGACAGAGGAAGGGCCGGTGGACGACGAGCTCTGCTGATCTATTGTTTCGCAGAGCTTCTGAAAGCTTCTTGATGGGGCGTTTTATGTCGGTTTTAATCGCTGCAGCACAGCAAATAAATAAATAAATAAATAAACAGGGACGGGATGTTTCAAGTAGCGAAGAACCTGCTGTTGCATAAAAATGCCACATGTTGGTGAGCGTACTGAGGGAAGAAAAAAAAAAACGAGAGAGCGAGGCAGAAGTAAAACAAACGTGGCATCTTGCATCTTAAGAAGGGAGTAGGGCCACTGCCACATCAGCGGACAGGATTTCAACCTCGCGTTCCTCAATCAGAGCGATGCTAAAAATGACTCTCCCCCCTTTTTTAAAAAGCATCATCGTCGTTCACAGATTAGCACCTGGGCGACCCTTTTTTAGAACGTCGGGAGTTCGTTTTCTTCTATTTTCTACCTCTGTTGCAGCTTTCTTCACTCCCCCGGCTCAAGTCCACCGGTGGTCAGATTGTTTCCGAGCCGTCAACATGGGCCCTCCAGCTGCCGAGGCCCCCGCAAGGATCCACCCTGACAAAGACTTGCATTGACGTGGACTGAGAAGGCCTCGTCTGGCCACGGATGACCGAGTGGAGCGCCACAGCAGCAGGGTTTCAGTTTGGGACTGAAGCCAGCGTGTCCCGCGTGCCGGAACCTGAGATGTCCCCTCTCTCCGGCCTGCAAATGCATTCAGTCATTGATTTGTTCCTCTCAGCCTGTTTTATTGATGTTTGTCTTGTGTTACAGTCTGATAGAAATTTTGGAAAAAACGCTCACCGGGCTCCAGATTATTTTGTTGTATGCAGTACTTTGCAGGTTTATGGAAAAGTGATTTTTTTTTCCTTTCTTTCTTTCCTCTGTCATTGAAAGTCCTCTTTGTTGCATGGATGAAAGATACTGTCCTCACACATGAATATTCACACGTGTTAACCGTATTTATAACAGAATAGGGTAGAAGATAACAAGTAACAGCAAAAAGTGCATTTTCTATTTATTGAGAGGTACCAGATCACAGATTTTTTTAACAGTACTTTGATGAAAAATTAATTTTTCTTTTTGTTTTTTTTAGTTTTTATTTTTCTTCTTCTATGGAATCACACTGTAACTATGTTTTTTTCCCCTGGCTGCTATTATATCAAGAAAAAAAATGTTTAAAAAGTGAATTTCTGTGTCGTATTAATACTGGCTTAAGGCTGCTATACTGTCGATTTTAACTTTTACTTACAGCTTAAACTGCCACAGATTTACAGTATAGTTCTAGAGAGCTGGAAACCAAAGTTAACTTGTATTCATCTTTGATTAAAAAAAGAAAGAAAAAAAAGAAAAAGAAAGAAAAAAGTAGCTTGACAAGAATACATGTCGCTTCACCCCACTGCGTCCGTTTAGCGGGGTTTTGTGATCGCTCTGTGGAGGGTTTGTCTAGTGTTACTGTGCTATATCAGCTTAACTTTGTGCTCCCATGATAACTCAGTGCTTATCTGTAAAATGTCGACCTGCCAGACTTAAACCTTGTCTCGGTTGTCACTATAAATCAGCCCATTTTCCATCACAGCCAGTGATGTGTACGTAAGAGACAAACAGAGGGTGATTCATGAGCAGGAATAGGAACAGTCTAACAGCAATATACTGTAACTTTTTTAAAAAATATTCTCTGTGCATATATGAATGTAGGCACTATGGTTGCTGTACTGTTTTATGTCTATAATCACAAACCTGTAGCACTTAAAAAAGTGAATTGTGTTTCTGTTGTTTACTGCTATATCCACAATAAGCTAGCGGGATCATAATGTTCCTAATAAACCAGATTTCTCAAGCAGGTGGAGTCTAAACTCATGTTTTGTTTTTTTTTTCAGTGTCATCCTTGAGTTTGTCAGCAGGACAAAGAGGGAATAAGAGATGTTTAGGTACAGTGCAGAGCATCCATAGTGCTCTCTTTTCTAAATATTTTTACTATCTGTTATCCATCCACGACTATGAAATGTAAATACGCGGCCTGGTTGTGCCAACGTGACAAGTCCTCCCTCCTTGTGAAGGACTGTGCACGAGCAGCAGCCGCACCCCATCAGACATCAAAGCTGTCCCCAAACGCTGCACTTGTCAGCCTCCCTCCTCTGCTCCATACGCTGCTAAACATGAGTGCAAAAACCCAAATGCCCTGCGGCCAGGTTTTTTTTTTTTTTTTTTTTTTACACCCCCTGCCTCTGTTCTGATCACACTTGTCTTCAAAGGCTACGGCAATCTTGCTGCTTGGTGGAATTTGTGAAAAGCATGATGCAGTAAAACTAATGTTGAAAGAGTTGAGTGGGTGCGCGTAAATGAGGGGAGAGGAGCAAAAGAAAGTGGTGGTGTGTGTGTGTGTGTGTGTGTGTGTGTGTGTGTGTGTGTGTGTTGAGATAGATCCCTGAGGAGACCAACAGCAGAGGGGAAGTTCATTTGGGCTGGAGCCCCATGCAATCCCTCCTCTTCTCTCTCACTCGCCATGCATATAAAATGCATGACACGCTCTGAAGAGGAATTTTAAATCAAGCCCTAGACTTTCAAAAGAGAGTCCAGTGTGGGTGTGGATGGCAAATGTGTGTGTGTGTGGGTGTGTGTGTGTGTAAAGAAAAAGAGAAAGATGGGCAGTGAGGAGAGAGGGGGGGTTAGTGCAGCCCTCCTGCCTCTTCTGCTTTAGGGCTACAAGGTGTAGAGGAGGCTTTCCCAGCGCTGGATATCACAGGGGAGATTGGGAGATCAAAGCAGATTGTCTGGAGTAAGTCTGGTCCAGTTTCACCCCTCATTTGGAAGTCCATCAGATCCACTCACAGTACCTTTGCCTCATTTAGAGGCAACCTTTGCTGCCTTAAAAAACTTCCTGCTGAAATCTTGCAATTTCCTTGAAAGAGAGAGAGAAGAAAAAAAAAAAGCAGCGCACCTCGGAAATCATTCATGTCTTATTGAGATGTAAATATTCAGTGAGAGAGGAGGCTGTGGCTTAATACACCAGGATCAACCTATAAAGTGATTTTGGTTGAAGCCTTGTAAAGCCTGGAACTGTGCTACAGTGTCACCTTGTGGCTGCTCCACAGACACCCCGAGCACGGCTCAACATATCAATGAGCCTTTTAAAGTGGAAACACATTTCTACCTCATCTACAGGAAACAGCTGATTTTGCCGAGCAGAGCGTATTCAAATATAGGAGATGAACCATCAGCTGCTGTACTGTTCAGCTGAAATGAAAACCAGTCTGTTCCCGGCACTCTCTGGCGCATGGTTGCCTATCCCTGCACTAAAATATCCTCGGGGCAGCATGCCGAGAAGAGAAAAGGCTCCAGGGCTCAGAACTCAACAGCTTACAGCTCTGGTGATGACTGTTTGGCCGCCTGAAGTTACTGATAGTCTTCTTAGAAATGTCTAATGCAAAAAAAGTGCAAGACAAGCATCTTAAATCTAACACAATATGATAACCAGCAGGAAAGAAGTGGTGGGAGATGTGTGGTGTTACTGCCAACTACAAATCATATCTGTGATCAAGTGGTCGGCAGTAAACCCACACTGACGACTCAAAGGGGTAAAAAAAAGTGAGAGAAAACTCTTTAATGTCGAACACAAAGTGAGAGTCCTGAAGGTCGATACACACACCATGACCTTGTTTTCATATTGCCTGTGTGGGGTTGCTTTTTCAGGGATTTATCTGATAGCTTAAATGAAATAAAATGCAAAATTAGGAAAGTATTGCAACACTGTTATTCACTGTAGCCCGTCATGATAACACTTGTGCGTGTTAAAGAGGATTTGTATGTTTGGCCGACTGGGAGCCAGAGAGCAAATGTATTTGTGTAGTTTAGGCAGATATTTGTCTAGTCAAACACTATTTTAACTTAGCATGCTTATGTAAGTATCTACAATTATTGCCATTTGATTCGATTGTATTGCTTATTCTTTTTTTACAATTAATCATTTGGATGATAAATAGGATCATTTAAAAGCCAAGATAAGCATAGTTAAACAGAAACACTCATACATTCAGTGTCCATTTATTTTTCTGCAGCCAGAAAAATAGAAAAAGTAAAACAAAGGACATTCATACTGCTGACGTGTAGTTTCTCATGCTTGCACATTTACAGTACATGTTGATCTGATACAAATTCTCTCTGAACCGGACATATTGCCACAATATATTTACAAAAATAACATTAAAACTGCAGTCTCTTTAAACATGTTGACACATTCATAAAAATAAAGCTTTATGTGACACATTTCCCGAAAAACAATCCTATTTACAGTCAAAGATGGAGATGAGTCCTGTCGAGCTACAGCTGAGATAACCGAGTTGATTTGCATGTTTGTGAGTGTCAGATTATCTGAAGCGTCAAAACTACTGAAAATGAATGTAAAAAACATTTGTTAAACAACTAAAAACATTTTTCCGTCTTGTAACACCCGTTACAAAGATGCATCCTTAAGTGACAAAGACTCTTAGTCACTTCTGAAGAAGTACCTGCTCATAGGTCTTGGCTGAAGGAGTCATTATTATCGTCTTTGTTGTGTGCTGCTCGCCCTGGCATGACGCACTAAAATGACTTAGATTTTATGTAGAATTTTCTCTTTACATTGGGATTTATCAAAGACACTTTGGACTTGGTTTAAAAATCAGAAAATACAACCAAATAAAAAAACAAAAGCTTTTTTTCCTCAATTAGAAGTAGAAGGAAGAAATTTCCAACTACTTAAACATCAGGCATTCATATCTGAACAGATTAAAAAATTGACATAATTGCATTCAGTTGACAATAAAAAGTCAAATGGACACAAATACTGTCAGTTTTTACTGTTGTGGGCAAACTAAAGGCACAGAAATAAAGATCGGGCACCAGTATACAGTCATAAAATGGCCATATTAATGGTGAAATGTAGTTTTGCTAGCACACAATAAGTTGCATTTGTGAATGTTCACCTTTTTTCACCAAATACTGAGGAGAACGCAGGTCTTCCTGGAGGTGACGTTGTTGAGATTCGACTAAACATCAATTGATGGCAGCAGCACGATCACAGCACCCAAAACACAACATCCAATTTATTACAAACTCAGCCTCAGCTTTCCCACATTCCCTCGACTGCTAACCATAATGTATCTCTGTATGTGTGTGTATAAATACAGCATACTGTGTATATATGTGTGCGTCTGATCAGAGTTCAAATAATGCACAAAAAAAAAAAGGAAAAAAAAAGTAAATTCAGAAAATCAACCCTCAGTGCAGGAACTCAACTTCATTCAGCTGTCTAGCTCTTTGGTTTCGAAGCCTCTATAGTGCATCAGTTGCAGGCGTCTCTGGGACCATCAGACCGTCTCTCCTCAGCCTCATGCTCCCTACCTCAACCTTCAAACGTTTTACTAACTCCCCACCACGTCTCACGCTTCAGCTGATGCCTCCTCCGTCTCACTCGGTCAGGTTTTCCTCCTTACTGGCGTCTGTGGAAAAGAGGAAGAAGCAGTCAGGCAACAGCCTGGGCAGGATGCATAAATCAACACGCTGCACAGCACTGACAGGGTATCTGTTATTTAAGTCAAAGTTTGTTTCGTTTTCATCTGTTTTCATCATAAATAATGGTGCATAAAACAACCTCACTAATATCTCTGCTGCAGGATCCCGCTAGGAAAGAAAAACATCACGTGTGCCTTCAAAACCAGGAGAAATCTCCCATTAAACATGTTTTCATATGTTTGACCAAAACATTTGCACAAAATCAATGTTTCTGGCAAGTTTTAATGACTTTATTTTGCACAACTCGACACGATACAAGCGGCGGAGATAAAGTCAATAAAAGGAGGAATAAGCATAATTCCTCACTTTTTATCTGTACCACATGGAGACATGTCGGTCTAAACAGAGCTTCCTATTTTCAAAAACAAAATTAATCATTCTTTTTGAAGTCCTGGACCACTGCCCCATTCGACTTAGTGAGAGGCTGCAGTAGACTGGACGGTTTTGCAGAATTCAGGGTTGCGTTAGCACAAATATGAATGATGATAGAAAAATTTCAATAAAGCCTGGGGTTGGACAAACAGTCAACCCAACCTGTAAAGCAGATAGATAAGATTTTGTATGTCACTTCACAACATTTTGGTGATCTGACGGAGTTACAGGACACTCAGCGACCTCCAACACTGAAATCACTCAAATTATGCAGGCATCTGTTATTAGCTTTCAACAATACAAAACATATTCACTTCAAAGTTGAGCTTGCTACTGGTAAAATGCAGCCACATGTATTCAAAGCCAAACTTAACTCAGCAGAATTTACAACATGTAAAGCCTCTGCACAGCCCTAGTTTACATTCAAACATTTGAGATTCAAACCACTGTAAATAATCAGAGCAGCCCTGAAGCTAGTCTTAATTTGTTCCATTTTACCTCATTTTTACACCAAGTTTGCACTCTGTTAAGTTTGTCCTCGGTTCATGTTGTTGCCTTTCTAAGCGTTGCTACTGCCCGTCACTTGTCAGCGTCTATCTCCTTACATCTATTAAACATCAAAGCTGTGTGTGTGTGTGTAAAGGGTATGGGGGAGGTTACATTTCATTGTCATTCCTAAGAAATCACACCACATTTCTTACAATCGTCACAGTCTCAGGATATTTGGTGAAAACCTAAATATGCCCCCACATATTTGCCAAACTTGATTTCCCTCAATCTGCCTCTCTCTACGAATGTAAACTTTCACTTGAGGTCTCTTGTCCTGATGCAAATATCCACACGACACCGCTGCACACAGCAGGATAAACGCCATGCCTCCTCACAGCCAGCCACAGGCGACAACTAGCCGGGAGTAAAATTGGTGCGTTTCCTACCCGGGACAGGATTAGAGGGCAGGGCTGGGGAGAGAGCTCGGGGTCCGGGGCAGAAGGGGAGTTGGGGTTAGCAATGCTGAGCATCTATACCTGCAGGGCTGAGCACCAGGGCCTGGAGGATGTCCGACAGAGAGACGATGCCCTCGATGCTGGAGCGCTCGTCCACCACCACCAACCGATGCACCTGGCAGACAGGAAGGAGAGGAAACACAACCACAGATGAACTTCAGATCAGTCCTGAAGTTATCTCTATACGCACGTGTCTGTGTGTTTTAAAAATCTCACTTCAGCTTTGACTATCCTGTCCACAATGGTCTCCATCGTTTCCATTTTGTGGCACTTCATGACTCCTTCGAAGTACTGAGAGCGATGTTTCAGAGCCTGTGTGACTGTGATGTCCAGGTTGTTGTACGTCTTCTCAGCCGCCAAGTTCTGCACCAAGCATGAAACACTCATTATGTGAAGTGACACGATAAATGCCGGAGACAGTCCAGTCTCCAAAGTGTCAAATTTTGTCCCTTCATATAGAGATTTCTACTCACAATCACATCAAACTTGGAGTAAATATCCACAACTTTCCCTGTTAGAGAAAATAAAAAACTTCAGTAAGAAAGGAGGTTATTTAAGTTTGATTTTCATACTATTTTGACGCTGAGGTTTTTGATCTTACCAGATTCATCCACCACGGGCAAGGCAGACACTCGTCTCTCCACGAAGATGTTGAGTGCTTTGATGATGGGTGTGTCCGGGTGGATGAAAGCAATTTCATGGTACGTGCCAATGCCCAGCTCCCCGAGAGTCTGCTTCATGAAAGCCGGCTTTGGCATTTCACACATCTGGAAAACACGAACACACACAAACTGAAGCAGGGACGTGCTAAGTGTGATGACCCTCCACCCACTTCATTAAAGTCATGTCACATTTCCTTAAAGCTCACACAGACCACTAGGGGGCAGCAAACAAGTGAAAGTGGGACACGTTTCCAGCATAATTCGCCACAATCATCCATCACATCAATGAAAAGGCTTTCCGAGCTTAACACTCATCACCAGGCAGACTGACAAAGGGTTGTCTTGAACTCACAAAAAGTTGGAGGAACTTGAGGATCCTCTTGTGTGTGAGAATATAAAGTGCATTCCCTGTAATGGGGTCGATGACAGGCAGGCGGTGAATTTTGTTTTTGATGAGGGTGTACACTGCGTCAAACAGGCTGCAACACAGCAGACACAACAACTGGTTACAAGAAGCACAAATAAAATCTTCTCACATGCCCACAAACATGTAAAAAATAAATAAATAAAAGATTATTTACGTCAACGTACCTTGCATCAGGTGATATGTTGACAAGAGGTTTGAATGTTGCTTGAAGGTACACCTCTGTGTTGCAAGAAATAAAATACTTTTATATTCTGCTTATAAGACAGCATCAACATCTTACTTCATGCTTGCTACAAACACATGTTTACCTCTCCACGTCTCAAGCTTATGTTCCTCTAATTCATAAATTTGCACCTGAAATATGAGACAACAGAAATAGACACACAGGTTTTATAAGAAAAAAAGCAAACAAAAAAAGAAAATCCTCAATGTCAGATGCAAATCTCAAGCAAACTATCTGTCAAAGTAGACCTACCATTGGTGACTTATAGTATCTGTGTAGTATGATGATGAAATCTGTGATTGTCAGCATTCCTGCAATGACGACAGGAATTCAAACACATTGAATCTGTGCACAATATATCAGCAGCGGCCTGCGAGCATTGCGCATTTAGGTAAAAGAGACAATGCTTGCAAGGGCGTGGTCAAAACAACGAATCCCACCCCCCCTTCGTTGCTCCCCCTCTCCAGCTTTATCCTCATGCCTGACTTGGCATTCATTATTCATCACAGGCTGACTTGCAATAAACTCTACGCAGGAAACAAAATCATCACAGCAAAGTCCGTTCACAGCTGGTTTGGTTTTTGACACCATCTCACTGACACAGGGTTTTATCTTTTACGGTCTGAGATTTTTTTATTTTTCCCTCTGAGCACTGGTCAATACAGAGGAGTCAGTGCTGTGCTTAATGGTTTATGACAGCTCTAATGACTTCTGCTCAATATAGCATCACGCACCAGTGGCCATGACCAGCGGCATTAATACACAACATTTCCTCTGAGTTCATTTAGCAGTAGAGTTCCAGCACAGTAAGTACATTTTCCATCTCAGCTGAGAGACATTGTGGAGCAAAAATATGTAGAATGCACACTGAAAGGTCACTAAAAAAGTTAATAGAGTCCAATCTACGAAGCAAGTAAAAAGAATAAAGGCATCTAAAAAGCTTTTATCTTGCACATTTCACGTTTAACTGCCAAGTTCTGTCTTTTCTTTGGGGATGGAATTTATTGAAAGCTTGACAATTTGATGTACAATGTGCACGCTTTTTCCTCTACTTAGGTCTAAATAGTTTCAAACATTTTAAAACTTCAAACTCAATCTCACACTTTGCAGTTTTACATCAAGGACACTTTAGAATACAAAAAAACTACTCATTAAAATTATAATTCCTAAAACACAACTACTTCCTCATGTGATAAGAGCAGACATAACAACAGGCAATAAAGTCAAGTTCATTTGGGGCTCTTACCCACAAAGCTTTGCTTCTCGGTGTCCCATAGTGGCGCAGCTCGCACACCGTTGGCTACCAATGCAAAGAACGCTTTCTTAACCTGTCAAGGAATTAAAAATCCAATATGAACAGATGAACACATTTACACAATACTTTGCAAAATTATGCAACTGTCTGGAGCTGAAACACTTTGATTATCTACAAGCCCACGGATGGAACATTAACCAGCAAGAATTCTCACAATCAATAAATTGATTCTTCTGTTCAGTCAAGCAAAGGAGGCAAACTTTCACTGGTCTGAGCTTCTCAATTCTGATTTGATTATTTTAAATGGAACATCTTTGGGTTTTTTAAGTACTGATTGGGTTAAACTCAACATGTCAAGAAGTCACCTTGGACTCACATTTCATAGCCTAAAACAATTAAGAGAAAATAAATAAATGAATAAATCATAAAATTGGTGTCCAGTGAAATGTTTTTTGGTTGCAGCCCTCATCATAACTAGCTGTTTCTGTCACATTCTCACAGGCAGAAGAGGATCATGGTCTCCTCGTGGCTGTGTGTTGGTTTTAGTATTTCCTTTTCATTCAGATAAGGACTCTTAACTTCAGTGGATTTAGTGGTTGAAGTTCTACACATCAAAGCGTTCAGACGTTCCCAGGATTACTGTGTAACAACTTTATGACAATTTCATCAACCATCTCATAGAAACTGCCCTGAGGCAAATACTATTTTATTGAACATTAACTTGTTTTGAGAGTCTCTTTCAGTTCTCAAGACAAGCAACCTCATTTATTTAAACTATCAAAGGCGGGTGTGCAGGAAGAATAAACGTTAGGCACAGTACTAACTTGGAGAGCTGTGTCAAACACAACCAGCTTGGAACTTGTGGGGACGATGTCGTAGCACTTGTGGGATTTCATAAAGCGCATGTAAATATCACTCTCAGGTTCAGCAGCTGTAAGGAGAGAAAAGGCAGGAAAACACTTTTTAGAGGGAGGAGAACTCTCACAGGGAATATATAATGAGAGCCTGGAAACAAAACACACTCAGAGCCTAAACAACCATTACGGGCCTGGACCACTTACAGCCACTTTACTGCGCCATCTTACTGATGATTAAGCTTAGCTGTAAGGACCAACAAGCACAGAAATGAGTGGAAAAACACAGACAGCACAGTGTTTGTAGGAACTTCGGTCCTCCACAGATGATGCGGTTTGACGATTATAGTCATTATTTTCCCCAACACGTGGTGATGAGACACTGAGTGGGTTAATCTATTAGTTAATTGACTAAATGCAGCAAGTATTTAATTATTTGCTAGAGTGCACTTTTCAAATGTACAGATTATCTTATATTCTCTATTTCATGTTACTGTAGACTGAAATATAGATTGTTGGTCAGCACGTGAAAGACTTGACTCAGGCGTCTGGGTACTTCTGATGGGTATTCACTGTGACTTTCTCACAGATTGAATGACTGCTCAGTCAAAACATTTTAAAATAATTATTTTTATCCTTTAGTTGCAGACTTATTCCTAGGCCACAACATAAAATTATCATGATAAAGTGCCTGTTGAATGTCTCGTCCTAATGCCAGTAACGAGTCTGTCATCATTCATGCGTAAAATCCTCATTATATACTATATATTTGGCAGAGATATTCAGATTAACGGGTCTGTTATTATGATAAAACAGGTAAAGTCAGCTGCCTGAAGAGGGGATCCTGTTTGTGCAAATGAATCACCGCATCAGACGCTGCGCACACATCTAACAGAGGTATTTACAGCAAGGTCCGACTACTCGTCTCGGCTGGTGTGATAACCTGATGTCATGCAGTCCCCTTTACATTACTGACTACGCTGTAGCTGTTAAAATAGAAAAGGAGAGCAGAGGTCGGTATGATATCGCAGTGAGACACTTACCATCATCATCTAGTTCAAGTTTCTCCAGCATGCCTTCGAATAAACCGTAGACCTGAGAGAGGAGACAGGGCACAAGTTTGGCGGTGAAGAAAAGGCGAAAGCAAATCGCCTCCCGACAATACGCGATCAGAGAGCGAGACAAAACTTTGCTGTGAATTTGGGGAGGGAACAGCTGGGTGAAGCGACTTTTCCCCAGCGGCACCAGCAGACTCTGGTCGCAGCGAGTGCGGTGCGCAAAACATTAAAAAAGACCCGAAACGACGTGCGCCACCGGCGTTTCACCGGTTACATAAAGCTCCTCCAAGTCCGCTAAATATACACAGGTAGCGTGACAAAAAGAAAAAACCTAGTGCCGTGCAGCTGCAACTTCAGTGGCACATTATAATTAGACCACACACACCCCTTAAACCCAGGAGTGGAACAGTCCTGATCCATTTGCTGCAGTAGGGGGGCACCTGCGCTGCCCAGACAGTCACCACACATGCGTGTGAGGAGCAGTAGCACCGCAACATATCATCCGAAGTCACTGTTACACGTATAATCCTCCAAACACACACACTCACCGCGGGGAGAAGTCTCTCACTTGAAGCGTGGACAGAGGAAAGCAGGAAGCGCTGTAGACACACCCCTCTGTGCGGAGCAACCTGGTCGCTTCGCCATATTAGGAAATCCCTTTGCGTTGCTTAGCAGCAAGAAGCTGGGGATGCCTTGTCACATCCTCGGGTGTTAATGTCTTCTGACAAAACGGGCTGCGGGGCTCAGCCCTACACAAACAACGAGGCGAGGAGAAGACATGCAAATTGTTCTATTTGCATCTGGTGCACAGAGTATGGGCGAGTCTTCTGGCCTGAATCTGCTGTGTCATGCTTGAGACATTTGCATGCTCAAAAGTGTGCTTGTTGAGACATGTTTTGCCTCAGCCCACTAATTTGCAAGTGTGTCCACAATAGGCCACTGCAGCAGTATGAGTATGAAGACTGCATACCTGCTCTGGGATGGTGCACAGTCCCCTGAGTCGCCCTGCAATGGTGACACAGCGTTTCTCTTGCCAAAAAGAAAAAAAACAAAAAACCAAACTAGACCTGCAGCTTTCATAAATCTTGCCCTGCTGCATCACAGCAGGCAGGCAGCCTATTCGGGTATTACAGCAAACTCCAGGGAGAGAGACATACATAGATCCATTAAATTAATTGCTTCTGAGATTGGATTTGGCTAAAGGGTAACTACAACATGAGGAGGAAGATTATTTTGTAAGCCTCTCTTATGTGTGATGGAGAAAAAAAAGGAGGCACAGAGAGGTTGACACCCACTGACTCATCTCTCTTCAACCACTATGATGAGTCCTTGGGTGTTAATATCAATGGTATACCATGCTAGTGAAGAAATATTGATTCACGCTCTCTGGCCGGGGTCTGTAATCACTCACAGCAGACAAGTCGAGACAGACCTTCACATGACCATTAATTAAACGGGTGGTGAAGTAAATCCAAACTATCTGTGAGAATCTGATCCTCGAGACTGTGGTGAATCCTGAATAAAACCCACAATAAAATCCTCTGTGTGAACCATGAACCACTTCTCAGCTGCTTTTGCAGTAGCAGTTTAGTTGCACACCAGCTCAGACTGAGACAATATTTATACCCTCTGTTCTGCCACCAAGCAATTTACATCATCCAGGCTCTCTGTTCACTGCTGTCCAAGTAAACCCTTATGACACAGAGTGAAGCAGCACATGACTCATAGACACAAGGCATGTCAGGCCACAGTTATGTAGCCACAAAGGAAAAAGAGCATCAACATCTTGTGATTCATGCTGTATTTATCAATATTTTATTTAAAAAATGACTGCGTATTACTGATACTGAATAAGTGCACAGGTAGACACAGATATTTGCTCTCGTCAAATATTCGACTATTTTAAAGTAAAAGCAATAAATATTTCACATATTTAAGGAATTCACAAGCATGTGTTACTCCTGAGGCCCAGACTTGTGAAGACATACTGTTTTCTCCTACAGTTAGAAACGGGGAAGGTGACCTTTAAATTTATATTCACACACAAAAGTTTTTGGCAGGCGAAAAAAGATACACTTCAATTTGTTTGAGTCGTGGCCACATTTCTTTCTCGCTAACAAACTGAGACTGAACTGTTAGGAGGCAAAAAAAACAAACATGACATTTTTGCAGTGTGACTCACTTGTTGTGAGGTAGAGAAAGGCGGCACAGGGCTTGAGGAAGGGATTGGGGGTTTAGCAGTGGGAAGGCTGAGGCGCTGTCCTGTGTCCGGAGGCGTGGACAGCGAGCGGGATCGGGAGCTCGACTCCTGCCGTTCGGGGCTGGGCCTGCTTGGTTGGGCCTCCTGGGTGAACACGGGTTGGCTGGACGACTGGGTTGGGGTGGTGGGTGGTGTGGAGAGACCTGAGGCTGTGTAGAGATAATAATAAAAAAAAGTTACCACAACTTATCTCTTGTCTCTCTTGATGTCAGTACATACTGTGTGACACTGAAGCTGAAGGGATTGACATCGCTGATAGGCTAAGGTGAGGTGAAGATCAAGGTGCTACGGTCATGACTGCAGCAGATACCATCAATGCTGTCACATGCTATAACAGAGAAGGAATGTGTATCTGATCCATCAGGGACCTCGGGAGTCCTGGGTACTGAGAAATAACAGACAAACCAGAGACAAAGCCACAGCCCTGTCACTGACCAATACAAAAACAGCAACTAAAGTCATTGACTTAAATGTAATTTATTTCTGCAAGAAACATTAAAACAGAAGAAACCTTATAGATATAGACCATACGGT
>JAOXYL010000071.1:11506828-11518602 GCA_028564955.1 Terapon puta
TGTTTTGCCTGATGAGACGTCACCTGAGGACTGTGTGAGGATGTAATTTCACAACTAATGAGCCAAAAGTGAAAACACGTGTGCATGTGCAGAGCTTTCATTTTTGTGAACTTATTCATTTATAACTTTAGACATGTTCGTGTTGCTTTTTTGCTTTAAAAGCCAGCTTTCACCCACGCTCTTAAATAGAGACTCTCTTTAGCTCAGGGAGTTAGCCAGAGACAGCTCAAGTTTGTGGGTTGGACCTCATTAAGACCAATTACTTCTAAATGAAAATGTTTACCTTAGTTTTAATGCATATTTCAATGTTAATGTAATGACTTTTTTTATTTTAAAATGTATTAACTGTAAATGTATTGTTTTTTATACTAATATTGATTATATTTCACCTCTAACTCTAGGCTATAATCACTGCTGTGGTATGTTCCTCAATAATACTGCAGTGACCTGACAGCTGACGACATCTACATCACTCTGTGTTAATGAAAAATCCCTCAATGGCTCTCCAACGCTCATCTATTTAAATGAATGCTCTAAAAGCAATCAATAATAGATCAATATTGGAAAAAGAATCACAACAGATCACGCAGGTTCTCTCTTTTTCCTTTTTCCTGGCGTCCCTCCACAATAACTAGGCCGATTACAACATAAGCAGCTGCATTAAACTAAACTCCAGTGTAAGAGTCAGCTGTCCGTGACGCTGCTCCTGCGGCAGAGTCGGGTCAAGGTGTCAGTCACATGACACTCACACGCTCTTTCGCATCAGCCATCACAATCTTACGCAGGGTGACATGCGACACTCACGCTGTCCCCGCTCCACCCTGCTGACATATTTCTGAGGCCAGACAATGTGGCCTCCGTCAGAAGACTTACAGCTGACTTTTATCGTGTCCACATATCTAACACGATGCAACAGTAAAGCCAAGAGTATGTAGATTTCGCATTAACCGTCAGTATGAAAATAAATAAGTTTCAGTAAATCATCCCAATGGACAAACCAAGATCACCTGAACACACAACTGAGAATTAAAGTATTGTTGAGCATACTCCAAAGAAAAATTCAAGCTGGGAGATATCTCTCCAAAATGAAGGCCTGTATGTCGACTGAACATTTTTCCGCAGTCTGTCCAAGTGCTCTCCACACTATCTCTTGACATTTAGTTGGCATGCACCAGCCCTCTTTGGCACAGCCTGCTTCCGCTGCGTGGCCTTCTTATTTTAGCCACGCTGTTGTGGCACATTCCACAGGAGGAGATAACAGCGAGGCTGGGAGCCCTCTCCTCAGCCTGGCTGATAGGGTGCAGCTAAACACCACCCAGGAAACAGGAAATGGATGCTTCACTACACGTACCCCAGTACGTCTAACTTTACATACATGAAATAAACCCACAGCACTTTATATTAAATCTTTACGAAAATAGACAAAGGCAGCATTGACTTGAAAGGTCAATGTCTCATTAGCCTGATAGTCACAGCAGATTGACATTTCCATATGACTTTATTATGGAACTACTTGAATTGGAAATTACATTATGTAAATCAATTAGATGGCCAACAGAAAACTGGTATTTGATTTGAATACATCTTTCAAGCATAAATGCCAGAAGGAGGGAGGAGTATGCTTATTTTCAGATTGCGTATTATAATGAAAATTTAGTGAGGGAAGGTAGTCTTATGTTAACTGGGACTTAAGGTTAAGGACTGTTGGCCAGACAAAACAACCCATGTAACCTTGCAACTTAGGAAATTCTGATGGCCATTTTACTCTGTTCTGTGATTTTTTTATGACCAACCTTCGCAGATTAACAGAAACTCAAAATCATAATTTACATTTTTCGCTGAATGGAATAGTACATTAATGGAAATGTAAAGCTACTGTAAAACATGATCAATCAAAATAATCACAGCAAACATAATTTATTACAATACAATAAATAAATCAGAGAAGTGTGCAGTGATTTGGAGTTATGGAAGCAACAGATTTAACATACTATATTAGAATTTACTGTAAGCCGTGTTATCATAAACACCCATTAAAAGTAGATCCTCTCAGTATGGGTGCCCCTGTGAAGACGGCACGGTGTTTCAAGCCAAGTGGGGCTATGGTGACACTGGGAGCAATGAGACCCTCCTTGGCTGACGTCAGAGCAGTGGTGAGGCAGGCCAAATAGATGCACTGCTACAGCTCTGGCCTGCTGTGTAACACAATGAATCACAACTGTCAAGGACCACATTTGTACAGGTATAACTGGCGGATGAATTGTAAAGCAAGAGACAGTAGCAACAAGGGTTAAAGATGAATTTACTATAATACAGGCTCTCTGTAACAAAGGACATGGTGGCTCACTGACTATTAGGTGTGCAAATTGCACCACTGCAAAAGACCTAAATGATTAGTGAAAACTCAAACTGACAAAAGCACAAAGACCTCTCATTTGTAGCTACTGACATTTCTCATGTAAATGTCAACTTCGTAGATTGTGCAGCGAACAATGTGAGCAACGTGGTTGCACATGCATAGACTAGAGGCCCTGACTCAAAGGACATACGGTTTAGGCTGGAGTATCACCACATCGTATACTGCCTTTACGATGAAGTCCACATCTTAAGCAGCTACATATGGACGTACATCATCATGACAGGACTCTGCTCCTCTCATCTGCTCCAGTGGCGGTCATACTGGCTCTAAATCAGGAGCTGTAAAGTCTGTGATGAAGTGCCACTTGAAGGCCACACAGCGTGCTCCAGTGCTTCCCAAGCTAACACTTTACGATAACTGCAGTGCGTCTGCATTGGGGCCTGTGTTTTCTGTTTGGTGTCCATCTTTTCTGTTGCTGTTTGTGCCATGAAAATGTGGAGAAATATTATGTTCGGAGATGCTGTCCCAACACATACTTAAATGTCACCTTTGCATGCTTTGACTATCCCTCCTATAACTGAACTGTCCTGTCGTTTTAAATAAAGTTTTCAAAATGGAGCAGCTATTCTGAAGAGCTCCCCTCAGGAAATGGGACAGATATAAGCCACTGAACTGACACTGTATCAGATGGCAGAAAAAAAACACTTTACCATGATGACTAATCATTACTATGAAATTAAACCAGACTTTTCTGTTTGTGACCATTGTCACAAACTTTAAAGCTTAAAACAATCTGGTCTGTGTCCTGCCACTTTGTGCATATGACGTGCATATTTGCATGTACTGCATTTGTGAAACCAGACACCAGTCATGTAACCAGCGCCTGAACTATATGGAGCATCTAAGGCCATGACCAACAGCATTCAATACCTATATATAAAGATGTACACTTTACATAGACTAAGAACAGATTCATACAGAAACCGAAGAACAGATACATTCTCTCCATGACTTTTGCAATCAGGAGAATAAACTGAATATTACATATTAATAATATCTAAGTAGGACTTAGTCAAGAGTAATTAGGATAAATTTAAAATCAAACATCCTTAAAAAAAAAGTAGGTGTATATGACTACCTGCACTAGATGAAAGTATAGATGTTGTTTGACTGTAAATTATCTGAATCCAACATCATTAAGCTACTGGAGGATGCTGCTGAAAAATGTCATGATAAAGGAGAGAGCCCAGGTGGAGAGGCCAGCACATTACCGGACAGACCAGACGCCTCGGATTGATGTCTCCCTCCTAGCCCATCTTGCTCCTTCCGTTTCTTGCTCCTCCTCAGGCTGCCAAACCTCTTCATGGAGCACAGTGTGTTGCGGGTTCAAAACTAAATTTGACCATGACGCAGAGATGTCTCAGAACTGTCCCAAGTGAGAGTTATTCCATTTGCTAGGTGAAAAGAGTTACATACAGTTAAATAGATCCACCTGATATGAGTTGAAAGATGCAGACAGTGGTTTGTCTTTGAAGCTGTTAAGTCTGCCTTTAGGAGAAACGGTCCATTTTTACTAAATGACAGGAATCTTAATGCGCAATCAGTAGAATTTCTACTGCAGGAGAAAAAACTAATTCAGGCTATTCCATGAAGTTAAGCATTCATATTCTTCTTCGAGCCAGCAGTGCTAGTTACAAAAAAAAAAAAATACTGCAAGGCTAAGCTGGCATGTCCACGCAAAGAAGAAAAAAACCCTCCAGAGCCACAGAGCACAGAGTCAGCAGGAAGTAGTGTGCAATATGTGTGTCAGCTCAAACAGCCAATGATAAAGACATGGAGAGTACAAAAGCTGTAAACTCCACAGTGTCGGCCGAGAAGTGATGCAAATAACAACTGGGGCCAGGGCGCCTCTCTCCCCCTCTTCGTGGTGTCAGTGCTGTAAATTGTCAGGTGCAGCTGTGGGTGGCGTCTCTTTAATATAGCACGCATGTCAGCAGCCTGTAAAAGGAGGCCAGTCTGTGAGGGATGCACCAACGATTGGCCCAGGCCACTCATCTCCCCGCCCACCTTCCACCGCCCTCCCTGTTGCAATAGAGTAAAGTCAGCACAGACACATCTGTCTCACTCTGTCCTCACACAATGTAAGATTACTTTCAACATCACATAATCTCTAAGATGAAAACTATGCATCTGCAGTTTGAAGTTAAAAAGGATTCAATTCAAGGGTGTAAAGGTTGTGGTTTTGATCTGGGAGTCCTGTGGCTCTGTCATTTGCGCAGTCAGTTGTCTATAACTTTTGGGGGCCTGACCTTTAAGACTGCTGAGGCCAGCCCCCTGTCAGATGACAGCAGGGGGACATCCCATGTTCTGTCAGCTGATCAAAAAGCCTCAATTCAATACCTCAGGCCTCCCCTACCCTTAACAGATGGCCCACTCAGTATTTGCTGCTCACATTAGCTACAGCATGTCCAGTACAGATCTCAATTAACATGTTACGCAAGTGTTCCTCTCTGCTCAGTGGGTCAATGGCCAATGTGAGTGAGGGGTTGAAGTATCAATGACGAAATCACCTCAAACATCCCGCAACACTCGTCCTGATATGGTTTTCAATATCCTGATTTAATGAATTCCCCTGAGTTTGTATTGAAGGTTGCCAAGTACCAGATCTGGGAGGATTTTAAATGTTCATACACACATCTTATGCATCTATGGTGTGTTATGTTAAGCCCTCTTCTAGCTTAGCTTCCCAACTTAACACAAAATCTCTGCCCTTGTAAGGCCTGCATTTTTGTGAATTTGGAAAGTAAAAACTGCCCCGGTTCCTTTATTTACTGACAACATACATCACACAGTAGCAACAGAGAGAGTGAGAGAGAAAGAGGGGGGCTTTGCATGGTTGTATGAGGAGTTCCTGAGAGTCTGGTCACTTCCAGATAAGGGTATGAACGCACTACAGTTGCCTTTAGCAGTGAGAGACTGACAATGTCCAGGCGATGGGAAGACACATATTTAGACCAGAATGGGAATGAGAAGAGATTCTGATCATATTTATAGCAAATATAGATATAAATGCACTTTGAGAAAGCATTACTTATAAAATATATGCAACTAAGAAAAAACTGTCATTCGATGAAAATGTCAACATTTAATGTACACATAGTGAACACACAAAATTCAGAAAAAATACCTATATGTTTACTAAATGATAAATTATTCTGATGATAATAACATTAATAATGTACTAATAAAATATTGACAGCTTACTGAACACTAGTTTGAAATATAAAATCAAGACTAAACCTTCAGCACACCCTTGTGGTGAAAGCTGGGTGTCTACAAAAACATCCCACTCACAAAAATAGAAAAGCTGGTGCGCCCACTCACTCACTGGAAGATATTCATTTAAAAGCATACTTCGTTCCTATTGTCACTGGCCACATTAAAGCCACATCATTAGTCAGAAAAAGAGCTGAGAGTATGTAATATCTCAGACCACATCAGGCTGAAGGAATTGTGAGCATCTGGCACAAGAGGGCCGCAGAAGTCGGTGTGTTTTGGTGTGTTTTAGTTGGGTTACCATCAATAACAACCTCCAGAGGAAACGGAGCATGCTGACTCTTGGGGTCTGGCCCTAACAGAACTATTCCACCAGCCACTGCCAAACTGACCCTCTGCGAGGAAACAGAAGAATGGGTATATGTGCGAGCCAAAAACATATGACTCATCTTTGTGCCGTTTGATGCTGCTTCCAGCAGGGCTGTTTCCGTGTAAAACAGGCTGGTTTTTGTTATGTAATAATCCACCGCCCAAATGCATGGAGACGTGAGAGCTGAAAATCTGCCCGTTAGGTCTGTTCTCCATAAAACAAGACCTTGTTCTGCCTAAGCCTGTCTCATTTTCACGCATACCAGTATTACCATTATGTCGTTAATGACTTTTGATATGGAAGAATACATAATGGCAAGACTCCCACCTATGAGATGCCAAAGCTGTAACTTAATCTATCTTTAATTCTATCTTTGAAATGCACTGCTCAAAGCTACTAATTTTGAGCTAAATAAAATTTTCTTTGATTCAGATCATAAACAAAGCCAACCAGTTCCTTTTCCAACATCTATCTACAACAAAGTCATTGCTCTGACAAGGTTCATGACTATGCTCGCTTGCAGGGCATCCCAAAGCAAAGCATGAGGAAATCCAGGCATCTACTTCCTTATTGGTGCAATAATGTTCAACATGCATAACGCCGAAGAATAGAAAAATGCTGCTTGACATGTTTTTAGGTCAGTTCCGTCTCAAGCTGCTGAAGATCTAAAAGATCTGAACTTGTGACCTCAGTCAGATGGATACAGGTTCCTGTATGTGGTTTTACCTTATGCACACAGCAGGAAACCAGAGTAATCTTTGAGACAGCATGTTTTGATCTATTGTGTCTTACTTCTCTTAAAATTGTTGTCCTCCTACATCAGTTCCTGTACAAAATAAGATTGGTATTGATCTGCGTAGCACACATATTTTCCTTGGTTGCATTTATATTAAAAGCACAGCTGTAGTCAATCCACCAGTTACTCTCTCAATTTCCACCAGCACCACGCTGAGTGTTCATCACGCATGGGTGCACAGAGTAATGTTAGCTTTTCGACTCACCTCTCCTGGTCCTGGAGAAGATTTTCTTGCTAGCAGGTGTGGAGCTGGAGGAAGAGCGGAAGATACCAGTGAAGCTGAGGCGACGTGGTGACTTGGGTGGGGAGTCTTGATGGGAGGGATAGGGGAAGATCGTTCTGGGTGAACCTGAGCCGGTCTTCACTTGAACCGGTGCAGATTTAGGACAGGGGGGCAGAAGGGCACTAGCCGGGCTCCTCACAGACACTCCCCTGGTGGGGCTGGCTGAACGGATGCGACGCTCTCCCTGAGAAACATCAAAGAGGCGGCTTTATTTTCTAGCAGTGTGATTATATGTGGTTTATGTACAGTGCAAACTGACAGTGTTATGCGAGACTGTGATAGGCTGCAGAGTTGTGAAAACCTCTGCACACAACAAAAGCCAAAGCACTGGGTGCACTAAATGAGAGATTTATTGCGAAATGACAGCCACTGATTGCACTTTTTGTAGGAGCATGCTACTTCTGCTTTTTTCACATTTGAAACACTGTTTTGTTTAGTCCCACTGTAACACTTAATAGTGTCCCATAACAGCAGCGTGAAAATGAGAGCATCATGTGCCAAAGCTAAGGACGATAAGGTAAATGTTCGCTTGTTATCTAGTTGTTAGACAAGGAAAGGTAATAAAAGTTAAAGAAAAACCAACAATATTGACTATTACACTTTCTTAAACAGACCGCTCTTTGGCGCAACATGTTTTTACTTGTTTTCTAGTCAAGCTGCATTCTGGAGAACATTCTGCTCAACCAAATCCTAACCAGAAATATCTCTCTTTTGTCTACACACAGTTTGTACAAGACTGCAATGCTGAATTCACAATGCTTGGCGACTGAAGTGACTCCATAAAATAAATCCAATCTCTCTCTCTCTCCATTTCCAACATGGGGACCTAAACTCACGCTGGAAAGTCAGTTTGCACGGCATCGTAGCTTTAATGGCTTCACCTCCAGGTTCACTGTCAGACAATCAGCAATTCTTCTGGTACACAACAGTGACAGTTGTTTTCTTTATGACTTTCTGTGTATACAAGTCTGCCTCTGCAAGGTCAGAATCATGCAAACAGAAAAAAAGAAATCCTATCTCTATTCGCTATGCATGTACCAAAACAAAACACGAGAGAAGGCAGCCAATCTAGCTGGAGACAGAGCGAGCCTCCTCCCACCGACCGACTGCTGCCTGCTCTGGATGTGCCAACAACAAACCTTTTAACCATTTGTGTGCTCTGATACAGGGAGGCACAATAACATGCAGTAACTACAGCTCGGAGGTTGTATTTACAGGAAACAATAAAATGTAACAGGAGTGTTTTAGTAACATTGTTGGTAGACAAAAGGCCATACAATAACCAGTCTCAACAAAAAAGTCAGGCTGCACGATGGTATGAAGTGCACACTGCTGCTGTGTGGGGGAGAAAAAAATGCACTGATGATAATGACAAAGGCTCAATCGCTGACTTTGCAACAAATCAAATTGAAAATGGGGAAGGACTGTTTTGTCTGGTCTCCTTAACAAGGCTGCAGGATGGTGTTTGCTTAAGGCTGGCCCTGCTCCATACGCACATTTCTGTTTAAACCAATCCAGTGACAAATCTGAGGCAGCGACAGCACACACCCATCTTCTCTATTTGCCAACAACTCTCGCTCAGTCATTGTGCAAGAGCTTGCTAAGGAAAGTGTATGGCCACCAGGGTTTCATGCGGATAAATATCAACTGTTTCAAAACACGAGAGGCTTCAATCAGCAGTGCACAAATATGGCTGGGGGTAAAACTGAAATATGTGTTCTGCTGAATATGAGGTCATGATTGAGGATTACTCCTGTTCAAATCAATTAGAGCAGACAGTAGGAAGATGCTGCTTTCTTTTAGAAAAATCAATTTCCTGTATGTGATTCTGCTACGCCTGGATACAGTGGGCGTAATGTTACTGTAAGCCAGTAAGGGTTGGCAGAAGAGGAGAGATGGCCTTGTGTAATATTTTGCTCTCCCAAATCCACGTCTAAAAGCCAAACAGACAAGATAAATCATGTGCTGGGGAAAAAACAAGCTTGAGAAAACAAACAATTGGCAATTATATCAATAATTATTTCTGTACCGTCTGAGCGATGCTTTTGGTTGTGCCACTCGTCTCAAGTTGTGGGGAAGTGAACGCACCAAAGTCCTGCGCATAAAAGAGATCAGAGGTTCAAGGGTACAGTAACTTCCAGGAAATACAGGAGCAAAACAAAATGGCATGTCATAACAGGTAACATGAACACCTTTGCAGCAGCTACATGCTGCTTTAGGCAGTTTTAAACATAAAATTTACTTTCTTCTACTTCTTCTTCGTCTCTTGGAGGAAATGTTTAACACCACCTTTCTAGGCCTTTAGCGAGCCACCCAAAAAGAAGAAAAACATGTTTTGCCACCGCGGAATCCTTTGCAAGTAAATGCAACACATAACACTCTCCCTCCAACGCCATAGCAAGGGTTGGGTTTTACATTCCACTTCAGTCAGATGATGCCATGCAGGCTGCAGCAGAAAGGCACTTTAATTACACAGACACAATTAAGCAAGCATGCCAACCTGGTCCAATATATTTTATGCAATCTTGTTTTTTGCCTGCTTGAGGTTGGGAGAAGTTCATGTGGTGGTGGAAAGCTCCAACATCCAGCATGTGAGTGTTGACCACAAAGACAGAGTTGTTTTCACAAAGCTTAATTCCCACTGTGGAAGAGATTTTTCCAGTCTATATGGCTGCACATGAATGCACCATAAAAAACTCAAATTACACTTTTAGCAAAATGTTTACCAAAAAGTACATGCCTGTGAGCTACAGCCACATGGCTGTTATCCACCCCACAAGACTAAACAAATGAGTTGACATTAGTTGTCACTCACAGTATCCAGGAGATTTTTAACCTTGAAAAACAAGCGCTTCAGTCTACAGTAATATTTCATATCTCTGTTCAGAAGTCTTCACGTCTTTGTGGGCCAGTGAAGCAGAGAAAAACACAGTCCTCACCCATTAATGAGGAGACTGATGCAGTGAGGGGACTGTGAATCAGGCCGGGTTACTGAAATGAAGCTGATTAAGCGAAGGCCCTCAGCACAGTGACCATAGTGAATCATCACTTGCTGGTTTGGAGCCTGTTTGGATCCTCAGACATGTTTCTCTTGCCTTTAATTCCTTAGTTGTCCTCACAATGCTTAGACAAAAAAGCAACAATGAGCTGATCAATCAATTAACTGAGCAACTGAAAAGTAATCTGATACAATTTTGATGATTAATGACCTTTTAAAGTAACTTTTTAAACAAAAAATAGCAGATATGTTCCTGTAATGGCCCCTGAAAAGTGCTAATGCTTGATTGCACTGGCATATAAATGTGTCTGAGTGTGGATTGGACAAATCAAAACATTTAAGGCCTTTTTTAATTTTTCTGACCAAAAAGTCAATTCAGTCAAACTGCAGGTCAATCGAGACATAAACAACTGCTAGATACAGCCCTGTATTGACATTGGCTGCAGCAACAGGGGAGCTGGCTCTCATGACGCCAAATTAAAGGGTTAATACTGTTGGACATGCTGGTGAACATGTTTGAGGAAGAACGACGTCCAAAATATATTTCAAACGGAGCAAACAGCCAATTCTACATCACATGCACTCACCGTCAACTCAGTTAATGAAAGTACATTTAAAGTTATTTTATAAATGACATATTTAGTGACAGCTATCAGACTGACGAACTGAAAAGTCGTGATAGAGACAGCTGTCAATCACGCACGCGCGTCTGCACGCGACGATGCGCACACAAAAACGACAATTAAAAGTCCTAATTTCACCAAAAGTTCAAGAACATGACGACGTCTTTTTTTTTTTGTTTTATTTCGACCAGTCACAGTAAGAACCCAAATTAGTTGATACTTCACCGACTCACTGGCATGTTAATCCGCAGACTTCTCCTCTTCTTTGGCATTTTCTTCGAGCCCTCCTTGCCGGACTCCATCACCGTGCTTCCCATTTTATCTCCCCTCAAAAAATAAAAAAAACAGACAAAAACAAATAAAAGTGTGCGCGTTAACTATTCCTGTTTATCTCGACTGCAGCCTCTACCTTCACTTATCCGCCCCCGTCTGCTCAATACGACAACACCGAGGCGCTGCCCTCATCCACCAGGAAGTAGGCTTGGCCCGGAGAGGAGGCAGAGCTCGCATCTCCAAATGAGCTGCGAATGTTTACAGGTGTTGTGGCGCAGCCCGCGACCCGGACAAATCTGTGCCCCCCGCTGTGGTGTCGCCCCGGTATGTCGCCTGAGCGAAAATAAAATTAAATAAATAAAAAATAAATGAAAATAAAAATAAAAACACCATCACTCTGTCCTTTTTGCAGCTCTGGTTAAAAAAATAAAATTATGATAATTTTTTTTTACAGTTGAATAATCTTCCGTCTTTAAAAAATAAGCGTGAGGCTTATTTGCTCTAAAAGGAAGCGGAGCCGTAAATTCGCATTTCCTCTCACTGCCACAGTCACTTCCTTGTGCGCTGGCGAAACCTGAAAAGGCAGAGCGCTGGGCGCACAGCCAGAGAGACACGCTTTTCAAAGGGGAGCTAATGTCGACACAACACCAGGCAGCACGTCACGTGTGTGCAGATGCTCCACCAACAGATGTCAGTGCGACTCAGATTTTAAGGAGTTTGATGGGCAACGATGAAATGAGACGGAGATCCACAACAACAACAACAATAAGTGCAACAACAACAACAACAACAACAA
>JAOXYL010000071.1:11518702-11528864 GCA_028564955.1 Terapon puta
GATGGGCAACGATGAAATGAGACGGAGATCCACAACAACAACAACAATAAGTGCAACAACAACAACAACAACAACAATAATAATAATAATAATAATAATAATAATAATACTTGTAAAGATGTAGCAAGATGATGAACATAAAACCACAGAATAAACACACACCATAAAAGCAGAAACGGAAATAACTAGTGCTGAAACTAGCAATAAATTTCAGTTATCAGTTCATGTGGCAATTATTTTCTCAATTAATTGATTAGATGTCTGCCGAATGTCAGAAAAGTAGTTTTAGTTTTATCCACACTCTAAAGGTAATTTGTTTGCTGTGACAGAGGACTAAAAAAAACAGAGGCTGAAATTAGAGGATTTGGGTGTTTAAAAAAATTCTCAAAAGAGTTATTGGATTATCACTAAACAAATTAATTTTTAACTGTGATTTTTTTACAGATGCAACCACTAGTCAATTAAGTGGTTGCATCTCTAAAAAAACACACACAGTTAAAAAGGGCTGACAAATAAATAGTATGTAGTGTGCTCTCACTGGTTGGATTAAGCCCATTTAGGTCCCCTGCTTTGTTCATATAATCTGTAACCTTGTGTGGTACCCAGAACAGTGCACATGGCAGGCTGGATGCTGATTTAGGGTTAGCAGTATTTGCCCAAAACCTAACCACTACTAATGTATTAAAATATCATCAAAACAATAATTGAAATAAGGAAAGTCAGCTAATTTTCTTTTAAAAGAAAGTTTGCAGTCTTTGCTCAAAGTTCAGGTGAGGCCTTTTAGAATATATTTTACATCTCGCAGTACCAGACATGTCCAGAGGCAACCATATTTTTAGCCAGTGTCAAATCTGCAGTGAGACTCCCAAGAGTGTTTCTGGGATGGTTGAGAAACTTCTAGGTCCAGCACACATTTTGTGCCCAGAGGTCAGGAGACGAATCTGAATAGTCACCAGATGATTGAAGAGAAAGAACTATACCTTATGCCCAGTATCCTTTTGTCTTTTTTTCAAAAAAACGATTCTTTCTTCCTTGTGATATACCTGATCCTTTGACCCATCAACAATTTGAGACGGGAAACAGATAAACTAATATCATTCAGGCAAACATGCTAAGGAGAAAGTCTGATTATTGGTCCAGAACGGACATTGCTTCAGTTCAAGGGGGTAGAACTGACGGACAAGTGATTCAACGGTGACTTATCATTTAATTTGGTTTGTTTAGGCCAAAACTGACTGATTCCAGCTCAAAAGTTTTTTTTCTTTATTTCTCATTCTTCTGTGAAGATGCAATTAATAATCTGGATTCTTAATCGCTGATCTGACAGAACCTGCAGTCTAGATAAATGAGTCTGACCTCTGGTCACTTATAATGGACATTATCACTTTTGTCAGCTGCTGCCTAAAGGAGTCACAAGTCAAAACAGATGCGAGCCACTCATATTTACCTGACAATTATACCTCTAAAATAATAATATAAATATTTTTTTAAATGTATTTATCATTATTGAATAATTCCCTTGGCCCTTGCTTAGCTTCTTTTTCAAAACCAATGCTTGGGAAATCCAAAACATTTTATGCCGTCTTCATATATACAAATACAAACGCATAAATACTGATAGCACACAGACACACACGCAACCTGTTAACATGTAAAATAGTTTATTTTTGTAAATGTTTCTAAATTCAATTCCACAAACTCCAAACCTCATACTCTGTACACCTCAAAAGGCATTTTCAAAACAAAACAAAACAAAAAAAAAGAAAGAAAACAAAAAGAAAGAAAACAAAATCTGACTACACGACCAAGAAAATGTAGCACAAACACACTGGCAGGATGATGTAATATCATACAAGAGAAGAAAAATATCCAAGAAACAATTTTGTTACAACCATTCATTGAGAAAATATATACAATTGAGTCTTCGGAAAGTTAAAAAAATACATGCCATATACATTACAAGTTCTAAGACTGTCTCCAAAATTTTACAGTCAACTTGAAATTGTGCACGCAAAAACTCTTCCGTTTCTAAGCATGTGACTTGTGAAGTGTCAGTATAAGAAATATTTCTGATTAAGGAGAATGCCATTTCTGTCCAAAAAAAGTAGAACAACCTGCGGTCCTTGCCCCCCTCCCCACCCCCGCCCCAATGTTTCTTTCCGTCACACACTGGTTCGTCTAACTCACAACATCATTAGACGTTTGCACCTTATTTTAAAAGCAACGTAAAAACAAAACAGGTAAATACATGTCGGTGTTCCTATTTGTGTTAAAAAGTTAAAAAGTTGTTTTTGGGTTTCAAAACCTAATTCACAGTTCTTTAAAATCAAACCTGATTAACAGCAAACAGATCACACTGATCTCTTACTATTTGAAGAGTCTTTTTTCTTGTTTTCCTTGATTCTGTAACTGATATCTCGTTACGTTAGTCAACAAAAATATTTCTTTTTTGAGTGGTCAAAGTATGTGTAAGTCACAAAACACTACGCTACAATACCTTACTTTTAATACAACAAAAATACTTTGTGAATTATTGTGGTTATATTACAAATTCTGTACAGAATAATCATAATATATACTCTCAAACTGTAATAACGTCCATCTTAAATAAATTTCAATGACAAACAGAACAAAAACAATTTAAAAACACCCAAACATCAAGAAGGTTAAGGTAGTATTTGGTCGGTTATTCCTATAGTTTTCTTTATGTACATTTATACAAAAGTAACAGCATGTCTTCCTCAATCTTCAAAAACAATAGCAATCTAGCCTTCTTTAACTCAATCTCATCATTTTGAGAATAAAATTCATTCACTCAGTAATAAATACAAAACCTCTCGAATTCCACACAAATCACATGACAGAGACCTATGATAAAACTGACTCATGGAATCAAGTATTTTAAAAGTTTTCGTGTGTGTTTGTGTGTGCGTGTGTTTTTTTTGTTTCTTTTCTTTTTTCTTTTTTTTTTTTTAGTGCAAGTTAATATTCCCTTCGCGGTATTCATTGCTGTACATTCCTCATTCAGTGATGTCTACATTTAGTCATACGGTATACATTAACAGTATGAAACAAAAGGGCCTGCCCTTAGTAAGCAATAAGGCCGCACCCTGCACAGTGCTTTCTCATTCGCTGGTGGATTCCGCACCCCATGTACACCAAACAAACACACAGATACATACAGACAGACGGAGGCATCTCAGACAACAGAGCCTCCCACATATGGCACGAGTCACATCCTGCTACTGTGTAACGTTTCCCTTCCTCCGCCCATTTTCCTCCTCCATCGATCGAACGAACTGACATGTAAATTCATTCATCTCTCCAAAGGGTTCAGGCCTTCTGCTCATTCATAAAATGACTTTAGTGTGAAGTCTTTTTTTTTTTTCCTCTTGGTGCAGAGATCACAGCATCCACACACTATCTATAAATAGCAAGGAATGCATTTAGGTTTGTCGTTTTAATTTTCCTCTCAGTTGATCCACTTCCTGCACTCAGGAGCTCCACAGTGGCAGGCGATCTTGTGCTGGCCCTCCACAGTGTCGAACTGGTAGTCGAAACATAGCTGAAAAACAGGGAAGGAATTGTTAGTCTCTGAGGATCACAATGGCACAAATTCATGAGACTTTATCAGTAAGAAATGGGGGGAAAAAAAGGATTTCCACCTCCTCTCCTTTTTCAACTCGACGAACGCAGCTTATGATGATTTTGTAACCCCGTTCAAATGTGACCACCTCAGCAACACAGTTCGGGGCACAAGAATGGTTGATGTATCTGAAAAACAAACAAAATTGAAAAGGGTTTTATTTTATAATGCCACAATATTATTCACACAAACCAATGTGCATGCTCTATTGGTCATGCACATTGGTCTGGATTTAGAAACATTTATTGTTTACATAAAAACCAACCTTTATAAAAATCTGGTTTCAATTCCAGTAAAAAAAAAAAAAAAAAAAAAAGAAGAAAAGAAAAGAAAAATGCTTTAAAATTACCCTCACCCTTCTTGTACATCATATGTGGCAGAAGCCACATTTTTTTTAAATGACTTTCAGGTTGTGGCTCCAGGAACAGAGCTGCTATGTGAGACAGTGGTGGTGTGACCTTGGAAAACATTTTTTAAATATGAAGAACTGGACTGTACCATATTCAGAGCTGCGGGATCTTGAATGAATATCCCAAATACATCAATTGCAATAATCACATTTAGACTGCCACTTTAATAATTTTCAAACATTATTCTATTTAGTTATGAATGAAAAACACAAATGTTATTCTGCATTCATTTTAAGTGCTCACAAATGTGGAATCTCACAGTACCTTGCCAGCCCTCCAGTTCGAGTGGCATCAACAACGTGTTCGCTGTCGATGCGGAACATGAACACTGTTCGGTTCTGTCGGAGAGAGAAAAACTTTTATTTGTCATCATTTTTGACAAGTGTAACTTTAAAGAAAGGGACAAGTATTACAAACAGATACATACCTGAGCTCTGTAGTTCTTCTCCTTCCTGATGGCTACCTCATTTCGGAGGATGGTTCCATTGTATTCAATAACCATTGTTTGTTTTTCAATGTCTCGAGCAGCGAACAGCCCCAGGCCCTGTGAGTGTATTTATACATTTATACAGTCGGTCCACAGAAAAAAAACTGTGAAATAAATAAAACATCTATTTTATTACTGACCTGGATGCGGGAGCGAGCCAGATATACATTGGCTCTCCACTCACTCTTCATCCAACGGTACTGAGAAGACCTGGGGTGCACCACCGGAGGCTTGCTATGGGGGGCGCCACCTTCTCCTTGGGCCACGTTCTGGTTAGACCTGGCACTGCTGCTGGACACAGCCTGCGGTTGTGGCCTTTTTGTTGAAAACAGGGGTTGGGTGAGTTATAACAAAACATGAAACATTATCCAAATTAAGTTAGGCGTTTTGTTTTGTGCTCACAAAGATTAAAGTCGGCTTCACTCAGTTACCTTATCACGAGCGAAGTGTAGGGAGAGCTGGTTCTCGGTTGAGCTCGGGCACTGCCAGCTGGATTGAACATGAGAGGCAACTCCACCAGAGGGTTGCGTCCATAACGGAATGAGTACCTCTCACAAGCCTCCACTCCTGGCAGCTACAATAATTAGTAAAAAACATGGGTTATATCACACAGCGTTTACAGAATGTGATCAAAACATTATTGTTAAATTTCATGCTCTTTAACCTGAATAAAACTACAAAAAAAAACACCAACCGATTCAGTGATCTTGGCGACTGCAGGAACTGTCAATCCAAACAAGTCCTCTCCTTTCAGGTAAACAGGGAAGAGCTTTAGAGTCCCTGATTCACTTCTTTTCTCAGAAACAGGACCCAGAACCTTATCCCACACTCCTAATTACAGAGAGACAAACACATGATGGTTAAAAATTCTTCGCTGAAAAAAGGCTCAAACAAACAATAACAGCATGTCTGAAAAATCCACAAGGATGAACCTTTGGCAGAGGCATCAGTCAGGATTAGGTCTTGGTAGCCCTGTTCGATGACTCTGATGGTAAACTCCGGCAGTCCCTCTTTCTCCTCAACAGAACACACATAGCGGCAACGCCGGTTGCCATGGCGCATGCTCCAGTAAATGCGACAGGCCTCGTAACCAACTGGAAAGATGGCTGTTGGGGAATGGAAGGCTGCCATTTGTTGAGGGGTTAGTTGGCCCATTGCATGCGACACCAGACTGCCTACTCGAAAGGTGTAGCCTAACTCGGGCTGCCGTACAGCAGTTGCAATCTGACGCACTTCATCTCTCTGAACGTAGACACGCCGGAAAACGGCAAAGCAACGCAGCTCGTGCTCCAGTGCTTGTCCAGCCGTTCCCCGGGGCCTGTGGGCGTGACAGAGCATGGTCTTATCTTTGAAGAAGGTGCACTGGGCTTGCAGAGCGCAGGTGAAATGGTAAACGTTGGTGCAGCGTAAGCGGTGGCAGCCGCTGGTGGCTCCGGTCTGCTGGCAGTAGGCACAGCGCACGGTTTGGCCACGACGCAGCGCAAGCTCCACGTTGATGAGGGCGCCAGCCTGCGTCTCATACACCTCAGTCGACCATAGGGCACAGTTTAGGTGAACCCATACGTCAAGATCTAGATTTAGAAGCCTGGCAGGGCCATCGGTGATCCCGTCTCCAAACTGGTGACAGAAACAGCAACGCCTCTGATCTCGGAGTGAGACAGGAGGGCGCAGGGAGGCACCGAGTTTCTTTAGGAGCTCATCAATCTTATCCTCATCTGGGAGTTGGGAATTCCCTCTCGGCACCACCACCTGGACAGTCCACTTCCTCCAGCGGAGTCCTTTCTGTCTCTTTCCTTGGTGCCAGCCATCATGGGATCTTGGCCGAGCCTTCAGCTTCACCGTCACTTTGATGGCATCAGACTTGGTCTCTGTCTTAGAAGTTTCTCCTGCTGTGGGGAAGGGGATAGGAGGGGTAGACGGGGGAGATTGTTTGGGCTGAAGCTGGGCCAGGCAATGAACATCCAGCGATGACATGTTGTTATTGTACTGGTGCTGAGTTTTACAGAGGTTCTCAGTTTGCTCAGAGGCAGGGAGAAGGGACACCGATTCCTAAAAAGATGAGACAAGAGCCATGATGACAAGCACAAAACAAAACAGTTATTAACTGTGTTTAACCTCACTGTGGTGTTTCAGCATGTGTTGCGTCGGTACAGACCTTAGTTTCTGTGGCTGATCGAGACTGCAGGGGGGATGAAGAACAGTAGAGAAGGAAGCAGCTGTGACTGCAGAAGACCAGGTCTTCTTCAGATTTCAAATGGCTGTCAGATCCCTAATGAGAGAAATTAGTAGTTTCAACAGGCTGAATAAGGAATGAGGTGTTAAATCAAAGCCTGACCAATGTGAACTGCTTAAGCTGGACTGACATTAAAAGAAGTTATGAAATAAACATCAAAAACATATAATATTTAAATCACCAAAAGACTCTGAAGCCTGAAGTCATAGGGTATGCTGTTTAACCCACTAATTGATCCGACTTTAAATTTAACTCAAGCAGGCAGGATTTACATAATCAGAGGCTAAATGCAGTATTACTGTGTGTGTATATAGATGCGTCACGGTCCTTCAGGCTGAACCTAGATAATATATCCTCTAAAGCAAGGTCTGAGCATCCAGTTTGCCTATCTTGTGCCCACACTGAGAAATCAATAAAATGAGCCAAGGGCTCAGCTGAAAGGTGGTGCTCCTACGAAATATACAGCCTTTCTCCTATTATGTATTAAAGCCTAATTAATGTATTACCTTCATGTGGGCTGGGAGATCTTTAATGGATTTCTGCACTCCATTTCCCAGAACCACCACCTTACAGTGGCAGCACCACTGAGGTTTACATCCAGGACTGGCAGGGGTCTTCTGGTCTGGTCCTCGCACTAGCGATGCGCCTAAAAATAAAAGAAATATGCTATCAAAAAATATGTCTTTCTAAATACATTTTCTGATTGTGAACCTTTATGATGCTTAATCAAAAAAAAGTTGACACATACAAATTAGCTTAGATAATAAAAACACCCTATTATAGCAGTCGAAGAAATGAGACAAGACAACTGAGGCAGCCATCTCTTACTGAAGTGTTCCCTTTCTTATCTAAACGTTTCTGTGCTAGCAGTGCTCATTAGGCCTGTTACTCATGTTTTCACAGCAATAAGCAGGAATTTGTATGCTACTGTGTTCTAAATAAAAAGCGGTCACTCTGTTTTATTAGCTAAGAGAATCACTGAAATCAATATGGGTTAGCCCTATTACGTGTCAGCACAAGGGCTGTATGCTACTCTCAGCCCCAGACTTATAATTATATGCAAGGCAAAACGGTAGTAAATAAATAGAGTTAGGAACTATTGTTCCTGTGGACATTCAAGAATAAACAATTGCATATGGAGATTGTGTCACAGGAAGCATCATGTTCAGCTTAAATCAGACATGACATTTCAATTACAGGCTGCATTACAGTCCTTAGGGGAATCAGAGATGCTCCTGTTTTATTTTTATTCCCTCACCTGGGCTGTTGGGATGGAAACGGAAATGATGCCCCTGCTGCTGTTGCATCATTCCCTGTGGGCCACTGGGCCTCATCATCTGTCCTGGCCGCCCGTGAAGGCCTCCATTGTCTCCTTGTCCGTGGAAGAGCATGGGAGGCCGAGGCTCCATGCCATGGGGGCCCACCCTTGGACCACCGAGCATAGATAATGGCCCCCTGTCTGGGGTGCTGCTGACCTCATAGCTACTGGGGATCTTTACACACAGTAGGTCTGAAATGGCTGCCACTACACCTGTGATGTTCTGAGAAAAAGAAAAAAATAGAAAATCAAAATACAGAATAGAACAGAAAATCAAAATCAACTCGTTAGTTGTTTACACCTTCTGATCCGATGGGTAGTAGGTAGCTGCTAGCTGGTTATTTTAATTTATAATGATATTGCTTATCTATCTATTATTGTTTTTATATGTGGTATTTTTCTTATGTTGATTTTTAAGAAGTTTTGACTTTTTACTGATAGAAAGTAAAACTTAAATGTACTGTTTGACAGAAATTTAGAATTTCTACCTCTGCTGCAGCTGGTCTCAGTGTGATAGCTACAGACACCAGCCCTTGTTTGGAATCATTAGACATGGGGCCAAAGGGGGAGCCAAAAAACATTGCAGACGGTTCTGTTTTGATGTCCCGCAGTTTGATTTCTGATCCTGGAGAATGAAAAAGGAGCACATTCAGAAACATCTTGAACAACATAAAATGCATGCAGGAGTTTACGTGTCCAAATTGCTTAGACAAAAACATCCAATAAATTACACTTGATGTCACATGAATAAATGTTTTAATTGTGTTGATTCAGTTGGAGTTGTGTGTGTTAACCTTTGCCATCTGGTGCAGGAAGCATAGGGAGGACAGGAGACAGGCATGGGGAAGGAGGCTCTTCCTTCACTAGAGAGAGGTCTGGGTAGCGACTGATCTCCATGCCAACCACACTCTCAGGAGATGAGGATGGAACAAAACTGTCAGGTGTGTCCCGGTCCTTGCAAGGCTCCTGTCCTCTGTTACTGTTTTTATGAGGGGAAAAAAGTAAATTAGCTGCCTATGTAAAGACCACACAGCCCAAATCAATTATGAAAACATGATGACGTCAACAGTCAACACAGTCAAATGTTATGACAGACTTTAACGGCACAATGGGCATCCAAAAGATGAGTGGAAGGCATTGCTGTTATTTATCCGTACCTCAGCTCCTCCTGATTGTTGTGAGGAGGGGTGGGGAGCGAGGCTGGAACATCCACAGTTTTGGGTCCCTGCGCAATGGCCCGGGCTAGAAGGTCTTCCTCAGTTCTGAATGGGACATGTAGTGGCTTTGGTACCAAGCCTTTGGACACTGTAAAACAGAAACAAACTGTCAATACAAATGTACACAGTTCTGTCCTGATATAATGGAAATACTCCATAACTAATAATAATAATTCTTTTGAAACGGTTTCAAGATTATGCTCATGTGAAACTGTCTAGAAATGTGCCTTTAAGTTATATCCTAAGTGCTTACCCATGGCAGCAGCTTTGCTGGCCAGCTCTTCAGTTGTGGCAAATCCATTGATCATTTTCTGTCGGTTCACAGGCGGTGGGGTAGGTGGAAGAGACGCCGGTGGTGTTGGTGGATTGCTCAGATTACTCTGCTGCAGGAATGAGAACCAATGAAATGTCAGCATATCACGCAGCAGGCACACTTACAATTCTTCACTCTGTTTACCCATTTTCAGCTTGGCATAGTGAGCAGATCTCACCTTGTAAGCCAGTTGGGAGTAATAGTCAGATACTCCATCGAGTGAGGCGCTGCCAAAGGTACCAGACAGGAGGTTCTCTCCATTGAGCTGGCCACTGCCGTAGGGAGCGAAATGTGCAAAGTTGACTCCAATCAGTGGCTCCATGAGGGGCAGCAGAGAGAGCTGCTGTGTCGGGAGAGAAAAAAAGACCAGGGAAAAGGAGGGGAGAGAAACCAGAACGAGTGAGTACATGCAATGGATGTTATAACACAATCCACCTGCAGAGAATTGCCAAACAAAATTATACAGTGCTTGTGTGTGTATGTTTTATGTATGTGTTTTATATATACACACACACACACACATAGAGGCGCATATATA
>JAOXYL010000071.1:11531824-11558987 GCA_028564955.1 Terapon puta
CTGGGCACCATCGGTGGTCCACCAGAGACCATGCCACCAGGGCCTGGCATAGGGTGCATCCCAGGCATTATAGGTGTCATATTGTTTTGCTGCTGTTTCACTCGGTATTCCTCAATAAGTTCAGCATGCTCCTTCTGCTGCTTACGGATCTGAAAGAAAAAAACAGAAGACATATTTACAAAAAAATGAGACTGATTATCTTAAACAAATGAAGCTTACATAGTTTTTTAAAATCACATTTACAAGACAAACTTATGAAGACAAATGTTTTCCCATGGGAAATTGGAATGGATTTACTTTCAAATAACAGAAGAATTTTTCTTTTACAGTAGGACTTGGAAAGTATAATCAACCAAGAGAATTTTTTTCAGCATTGTACTTTTAGGGAGTCAAAGCATGTTGACAGGCTTGTGTCTGCACTGCACCTGTGTGCTTTGAACTCTTTGTTAGGATATAATCTTTTAAGTCAGATTGGAAAGAAAATAACTAATGTATTCATTTAAATACATATCAGAAACAACCCTTGTCTGTTATGTCACTCAAATTTCTAAATACCTAAAACTGATTAGGTCTGCAACAGGAAAAATTCAGTGAAAGAGCATTAAAGAAATCCATTATTTCTCAGAAATGTATAAAAGAATAGAAATTAATGAATAGAACTATGTGTTTCTCTTAAATTGTGCAGGGGTTAATTTTACCTTGCATCAAGCCACTCCACAGTATTTCCAAATAAACTTAGGGTTAAGAAAGTATATAGGCATATCTCTGACTAAACAACTACTATTTGGCTACATTTTTCTTCTCATCTTGCATTTGGTTAGACCTTTTTTTCCCCAGCACCACACACTTCCCATAACATGGTTCTAAGTAGCCTGGTGTTTGTTCCCGTGTGTGGGCAACGACTTCTGGTTGAGGGCCAGATTTGGCCAGCCGGCTGTTATTTGCCAATCCTTTCCTTAAACATTAGACTACGCTCATTGGTGGATGAAAGGACAATGCTTGGGGGAAACCATTGTGCAGAGGAGGACAGAGATAGAACTCTGTGGTGGAGTTTGACAGGCCGAACATTTACCTGCTCCAGTTGTTTCTGCACTACACCCTGCTGCTCTGTGACATGTTTGAGCTGCTCAGCGTCCTCCTCCGGGAACTCTCTCCCTGCCTTCTTAGCTGTTCTCTGTTTGGCAGACAGGGCTTTCTTAGACTTCCTGTGAGCTCCAATCTTCTCTTCCAGAAACTTCTGCTGCATTTGAAGTAGTTGCTGAGTCTCTTGGAGCCATTCCTCATACTGAGCCCTCTGAGCATTGTCTGAAAGAAGAAAAAGGATCTTTTGTTAGCAATCCTGACAGCAATAAAAACAAACATCTTAACATTTCTAAGCCTGACAGACCTTCAAACTAAAAAGTTGAAAATGCATATACATTTTTAAAGAACTTACTGACAAATCCGGGTCCAAAGTTTGGAGGATTAGGTCTTGCCACTTGTGTTAATTTGCCATCCTGAAAGCAAGGTTGACAAGTATGTTATCACATATTTGCAACTTATATCATTACATGGTTTAATGCTTTTATTTCTTAAATAGATGCAGTATTTAATTACCTGTCCAACAACTTGTGGAGGAAGGGGTGTGCTTTCAGGACAAGGTGGTGCAGGACCAGGAGGAAATCTGTGGTAGAGTAATACCATAGCCATGCATCATTTAGTCATTCTATCAGTCACAGTAGCAATTCTTCAAATAACTGCATAATATCCTCATAGCTGGGTTATACGGTTACTGTTACCATTGCTTTAAAGGTGAAATTAATACACACAGTCCCACTGCCATAATTGCACAAAAAATGTTCTTATGGGTTTTACCTGTTCATGACCATTGAGGCCATTCCCATGTTGTTTTGAACCATGACTTTGTTGATGCCTTTGAGTGCAACCATTTTAGCTTTCATGATGGGGTCAGTGATGGCATCAAAATCTGCAAAAAAGAATGCACTCTAATAAATAATAATAATAAAATTTTAAAACAAAAGGGTGATTTCAAACATAAATCTATACTGACAACTACAAGTTGTGGCCAAAATAATTTACCAATGTTGGGGAAGAATGAGTCACTGGAGCGCTGCCGTATCATGGCTTGCATCTGCCTCTGCTGTTGTTGCTCTTGCCTCTCCTGGTCTAAGAGATCCTGCAATAAGAGTGGCTGTTCCTCCAGCAAAAGGGGACGATGTTGCTGGTTGTGTTGACCCAGCGCCTGGTTCAATGCGGCCTGCTGGGCCTGGCTCAGACCGCTCTGCTCCACACCAGTGGCAAGCCCCACCTGGTGGTCTGCCCCAAAGCCACTAATAGAGGCTTCTCCTGCAGAGGTGGCGTCGGTTATTGTTTGAGTCATCGCAAGTCCAGAGGTATGCTGAGTGTCAGTGACTTGGTTCTGCTGGGGCATGAGGTTACCTCCTTGATTGACAGACTCAACAATTGGATTTAATGACTGCTCCTCAGGCTGCTGCTTAATGAGTAAACTAGACAGAACTGGGGTGGAGTCAGAGAGCACTCCCTGCTGGTTTGAGGTTAAGGTGTTGCCAGCAGCTTGCTGGTCTACAACCTCAGGGGGTTTCTGACAGTCCTTGAACTCGGTTTTAATTTCCTGCCCAGGTGCCAAGGAGTCCTGACTCCCAGAGGCTTCCAGCTTGATTTCAGTTGAAGATGGCTCACCTGGGGCCTCTGATTTTGCTGGTGCAGAACCTGAACTGGACGAAGCATCAGTTCCTGTGCTCGAGCTTTTGTTAATGTCTGCAGTGTCAGCATTATCATCCATAGGATCACTGAGATCCAGTTCTTCATTAAACATGTCTTTCTTGATGTCATCCAGGTCAGGGTCAGTATAAGCAATGATGTCAAATTTCCCAGATGTTAAGAAGTCATCAAGGTGAAGGTCATTTGTCTCTAGGTCAAGGTCCTTTCCATCTTCAGGATCCAAATTTAAGTTTTCTAAGTCAGCATCTACTAAGTCTTTCACTTCCACATCCTCAAGATCTTTGACTGCTGATTCTTCAGCATCCAGTTTCTCTTCCACAGCTTCACTGCTGGCCACCGGGACAGTCTCAGTCTGCCCAGCAGGGGGTGCAGTCAGGATCATAGATGCTGCCATGTTCTGGGTCTCACTTGAGGCAGGCTGGCTCATGGATCTCATTAAAGGAGATTGTTTGAGTCCGTTGTTTCCTGATATTTGAGCTTGCTGATGAAGATTGTCCATACTGGCAGATAGCTGCACATGGCCAGTCTGATTGGCCATGGGATCTACCATCCTGGGCCCCTGATTTAAAGGGAACCTGGAATCGGGTGCTCCTAAAAAGCTGGGTGGCCTTTGACCCTGCAAGTTGGGATCCATGTTGCTACCTTGCATGGGACCTTGAGGAAATGGCATACGAGGTCTGTTTTCTGCTGCTCTGTGTCGTAGCTCAATGAAAGGCTGACCCATTATGTTATGCTGCTGGACTGGCATACCACGTGGTGGGAAGTGCTGAGGCAGTCCCATAGCATTTCCTCCTACACTCTTTGCCATTTCGGCAGACATGGATCGTCTCATTTGAGGAGGGACATCCTGCATTGGGTGTTGTCCCCGTGGAAAGAACTCCTGGGCCCCGTGAGGTCCTAGTACCCCAGGTGTAAATGCAAATCTAAAAAAAAAAAAAAAAAAAAAAACATATATAAACAGAGAGGAAAGGCATTTCTACACTTGTGTGGTGCTGCGTTATCTATTATAGAATATGTGAAACACAAAGGTTAAATGAAAAGAATAATGACAGAGCACAAACCTTGGTCCCTGATGTCTCAAATTAGGATCTCCAGGATGTGGCCCCCGGGGCATTTGCCCCTCATTAGGAAAAGGGACACGCTGATCACCTGGAAAAGGTCCAGGAAATCTCATTGGCCCTCTCATGGGTCCCTGTCCAGGATAAGGTGGAGGAGGCCGGTTGAACATTTCTCCCTGTTGCCCAGGACCCTCCTGGGGCCATGGTCGTGGTGTTCCTGGGGCCATGTTACCAGCAGGTTCCTGAGGGCCTCTCTCCTGTCGAATAGCACTCCTCTGTTGCTGCTGCTTGAGGATTAATTCTCTAATTCGTTGTCGCTACAAAACAAAGTATGCAGAAGTTTAAGCTTTTTTAAACAGCTGGTTACAGAGACTGCCAGTTCATTTTGGTAGACCCCTCCCTCCAGACCCCACCCCTTCCCAACAACTGCCATTACACAGTTTCAATTCTTAACACCACTACTTTACTACTTCATTACTAATCAAAGAATGGAGTAAGGCATGTTCGTATGATATTCTGTTTCCATCTTGTTTTATCTTGTTTACTTGTGTAAATGAAATTATATCTTTTATTTTGTTGGTTTGGTTTACTAGTGAACATTATTTTATAGGTTCAAAACAAGTAAGTTATTTGGTTAATAGAATCTTAAATCACTAGGTGCAAAAATAACATGACAACAGTAAGATATGAAAGATGAGATTTAGCATTGGACATTAACAACTGAATTTAAGTACCTGTCTGCGTCTTTCCTCACTCTCTGCAAGAGCAACACCCTGACCCTCAGAGGACGCTCCAGGCATCTGTGAATTGTTAGACAATTGGTTTGGGTCTTGAGTGACAGCTCCATTGTTCCCCATACCCGAATGGTCTTTCATTTCCATTTTCTCTACTGACTGTGGACGAGGGGTCATGGGGGCTTGTTCGTATGGGTCATGGCCAGGTGTCTGACTGGGTCTTCTGGAGGGTGACTGAGTAAATCCATCCTCTGAAACACTATGGTGTTTAGGTGTTTGTGAGCCTGGATGAGGGAAGGGCTCTTGAAGCCTGCCTTGAGGTGGGGAGAAAGGATCCTGGCTTCCCATTGGTCCGATCCTTGAGCCTTGTCTGCTGAGCCCATCAGGACCAGGCCGTGGAGTCCCTGGAGGCTGAGCGTAGGGGTCATTAAGCATTGGTCTGGGGGCCCCAGGTTGGGAAAACATATCACCACTCCCTGGCCTTGATGTCCCAGGTGTACTCGTGAAAGGCTCAATTGGCCCCCTCTGGCTACCCGGTGACTTGGAAAACCTCTCTCCTACCGAGGGACGTGGAGTACCTGGTGGCTGAGCATAAGGGTCCACTGAGTGGGAAGGTGACATCCTCTGTCCAGGGTGTGATTGATGAGTGAACTGGTTCATCCCACTGGGGCGAGGAGTAGAAGAAACCTGTGAGTAGGGGTCTGAGGATGGGCTAGGGGTGTTTGAAGGCTGACCGTAGTTGTCGTGTGGACGCGGGGTGCCTGGAGGTCGTGCATATGGCTCAAAAAATGGCCGATTCTGAGCACCTGGTTCATTGATGGATCGCTGATTACCCGTAGACTGAGAGAAAGGGTCAGAGGGTTGTTTGTTGGGACCAGTGGGCTGGGCAAAGGGGTCATATGTGAAGTGGTCAGGTCTTGGGGTGGAAGGTGCATGAGCATAAGGATTTCTAGACATTTGAGTCATTGGTCCTGGCTGAGCAAAAGCGTGCACCTGGGGGAGATGCTGGCCCATTCTAGGAGGACTTGTGAAGTTGTCATTTCCAGATGGTCGGGGAGTATGTGGAGGCTGACCATAGGGATCATTCTGGTGATTCTGGGAGAACCTGTCAGTAGGATGAGGACCTGGACGGTTGAAGGGATCCTGAGCCTGAGGAGGGGGCATAGGTGTTTTGAACAACGGGATAGAGCCTGACTCATTACTACCAGGAATCGGTGCCAGTAAAGGCCTTGAGTAAGGGTCAGACAAGATCATCCTGTTCTGGGCCATGCGCTGGTAGGCTTCATTTCTTATCATGGGCCTTGAATATGGGTCTCTGCCTGGAGAACCCATTGGGGGCCTTCCCTGAGCAGCCTGACTTGCTCTGGGGGGACCCATGGGCTTAAGGAAAGGGTCCATTTCCCCACTTGGCCTTGGGGTGTCAGGAGGTTTGGCATAAGGGTCACTGCTTATGGATGTTGGTGAACCAAAAGATTCGTGAGCAGGAGATGGCCTCCCTCTGTCCTGCTGCTCCATCAAAGAGGTGGGTGATTTACCAGATTCCACAGGCATTCTGCGACAAGTATTTGGCCCGAGAGTTGGTGGTCTTGGGGTTCCAACCATCTTGGCATATGGGTCCCATGGAGAAGAGGGTCTGGAACCAGAGGAACCTGGTGAAAATACCTGTGGGGACTGAGGTTGGGAGGAAGGACCAGATGGAGGGGGAGGAGGAGGCCGTAAGAACACATCCTCTGGAGGACCTGAAGTGGGTGTCCCTGGTAGTTGAGGCCTAGCAAAACCTTCTTTAGAGTTGAGCTGCTGCATGGGGGACATGCTGCCATTACTGGGCTGGGAAGCTGGGCTCTGGTTACCACTGTTGTTTCCATCTCCCTCTGACTGGCTGTTGGTCTGCTGTTGCTGTTGCTGTTGTTGCTGCAGTTGCTCATTCTTAACTTGCTCCAATTTTTGAGTGGCTTCAATTTTGGCTTGCTGTTTGCTTTTCTGCCTCATTTGCTGTTGGAAGGGCACAGTGAAAACAGGGATTAGACATCAAAAAACGTGGCAGAAAGTATCAGTTTCATGCCAAAAATGAACTGGACCTACTAACCACCAATGTCATCAGGGTTAATGTGGAGGATAGTGCAGATGTTTAGGGAGCTTTACTAAACCACCACTTCTTAGCTGTCTTAATATAAAGTGGACCTGCCGCTGCATTCGCTGACTTCATTGCATACACTCTTACCTGTCTAAACTTCCACTCTTGTTCATGCTCTGACTCTTTTGGTTTCAAAGGGTCTTTAAACAGCAGTTCTGTGTCTAGTGGTATGTTGGGATCAAACACCTCAGGGGGCTGTTGTTGTGGATGGTGCCTCTTCACCGTCTCATTCGACATCTGGACTTTGTTGATGCGCAGGGCTGCTCGGTTATCTCTTGCCTTTTGCTAAACAGCAAATCAATCACAATAGCAAAGCAAAAACACATTAGACATAATTTCTTCATTAACAGAAAAAAAAGAGTAGGTTTGTATGTAAGCCTGATTCTCTGCAGTAACTCTGACACTGAAGAAATGTTCCCACTCAGACTACTAAAAAAACTGCTGTTTGTATATCAAATTCTCTTTCACAGCATTTATTTTAATATTGTACTATAATATATGAGGGCTTCAATGTTAGCAGGCACGTTAATCATAATATGACTTTCAGCTTCCCACGCAAGTCGTTCTGACAGTGGTTTGAGGACTGTCCAACATCAGAGCCAATATCCTAAATAGAAATAACCCGTGTGTGAGAAATCACCAAGTGCTAGGTCTTTTTGAGGATTGCTGTGCTTGTAAGCAAACAGCAGAGGTTAGAAAGATGCAATATTCGGAGAGAAATTAGATAGAAGGTTCCCTTCAATCAGTTGACACTTGGTGGTGACAGCAATATAGGGGTCTTCATCTCTGAGGCTGGTAGTTTACTAACCTATAATATGGTGCACCTGGATAAAAAAGTCCAGAAGAAATTTGTATTGGATTTGGGGCATTACTGTAAGATATCCAAGGAGTTTGATTCAGCAGAACTGTCTACATAAAAAAATATTTTCTTTGTAATGCTGGTTTCTACGGTTGAAAAGCAAAAGTAGTGCACCCTCAAGTGTATCTCAGTAGTTGACTAATCATGATGTTCAAGTGGGATATCAAAATAAAAGACATGAAAGGAAACTTCTGCAATGTAACCTGGGGCAATTTTTATTTATTTATTTAGTAAAATAAATCAAGAATGGTCTTTCAAACTAGCCTCTGCCAGATAAAATTACTTCCGGTGAACTTAATTAATGAAACCATAGTGAGTTATATCACTGAGCAGGCCTTCCTATGTTAATTAGTTCATCTGGAAATGGCTAGATTTCAAATTGCACAAGAGGCAAGAGGCCAGATGCAATAAAGGAACCTGCCTTCTGCATATTAACATGTGAGTGCAACTAGTAGTGACAGCTTGATGTCTGGCATGGTTCAAAGTGTTCAGGCTTTAAGAGAGTAAGAAAAAAAAATCAGCAAATTGAACTGAATGTGTAATCTTACCACATATGGGGCCCTGTCTTGTGAACTAGCTTTCCTCCAGAGTTTTGCAATTTGCTTAACTCTTGTAGACCAGTCTGTTGAAAAAATAAGAGGAGTCGTCATGTCAACAGTACAAAAATACCATATATTCTCTGTGAGAATGTGTGACTGAGACTGTGCAGTAGGTACACCCAAACAAATATCCATAAATAACACCAGTGGTGACAATGAAAATGGACAAAGGGTAATTATACACAGTACATTACAGCTTTAGACCCATGTACAAACCTGGGTATTCTTCTTTGAGGTTGGGGAAATTGACATTAGTGTATAGGACTGGTGCAACAGTGGCTAACTCTCCAAGTGTCTCTTCCTTCTCCCACTTGAGTGTACTCCTTTGGGCATTTGACATGGCTTCAGTCTCTCCCTCAGGCAGTGATCCAGGGGGTGCAGGGCCAGGGCCATGGGCAGGGGAGGGCCATGGACCAACGGCTTCTCTAGGCATCTGATTAAACTTTCTATCCCTGTGAAAAATGAAAGAGTCCCATCTTTAGTTACAGCGCTGTGGTTTTGCAAAGAAAACAGAGAAATATAAGCTGGAATATTTGATATTTTCAATGACAAAATCAGTACATTACCTTGGATTGTCAGTGAAAGGCATACGGTTGAGGGGAGAGAAATTTTCTGGGATGCAGGGCCCTGCTCCTGGATTTGAAGGGAAGCGTTGGTTTGGTCCCATCATACCATTGATCACTGGCATCCTTGGAAACATGGGGTTACCTACACACAGGAGTAAAGAAGTGAATTAGATGCATATATCTTCAAAAACAACAAAAACAAAACAGTCAAATGCTATCTCTGAACAACATCAAGGTGATTAACAATGTACCTGCATTGGGATGAGGCATACTAGTGCCAGGTGTGACAGGGAGAGGCCCTGGACCCTGGGGGTGAGGCACCTGTGGTGGTGGAGGTGGTTGGCTGGTGCTAGGGCTAAGAACTGCTGTGAAGAGATCCTCCACATCTTTGCCCTCCAGCTCTGGAACAGAGTGTAGCAGCACAAAGTTGTGTGTGGGTGTAACAGTCATTACAGAAGGCGTAAAGATGTGTAAAATTAATTAATTAACTGCACTGTGAGAATTCTTTCATCCCATGTGCTAAAGATATTTTGATGCTAAATACTGCTGTATTTTTTTAAAATCATATTGGTAAGAGACCACTGGACTCCAATAAGAAATGACAATCTTCATATGCTAATAAACAGTAATTCTAAGATTTTATTTAATTATGCGAGCTATCGTGCCAACTGTTTGTCTTAAAGTAATGTATGTCTCATTTATCATGAACCTTAAAAACGTTATCTAGTATATTATGAAACCATAAACAGTTAAATTAATCAGTGCATGATTGATCAAAGCTTTCCGTTTTGCAAGAAAGGATGACATTACAAACCTGGAATTTTGTAAAGTTTGCTGAGAATTGATTCTGAAACAACAAAACGAGAAAACAGATGATTATTTCTTGTGAGTTAAGTTTTTAAATAAACAACTGAAAGGGTTTGGATGTCTGGTCTCCCACACTGACCATCAGTGACCATCTTGTCTAGCTCTGGACTAAGAATGCCGTCCAGGGGTTCCTCTGGGAGGGTTCGAGGTGTCCTCCGGCCAGCCTGAGACTGGGGCGCCACTGGGGAACCATCTGTCAGGGACCCTATGTCCAGACCAGCTGTGGAAACACACACGGACATACAAAAACAAATGATTACAAAGCTTGCACACAGGAACACAAAGCAACTGACAAAATACCCAACCAAGAACGTGATCATAAATATAGACTTGCAGTAAGAACGTGTTTATTATCTTAACAGCCTGTTGAATTCAATCAAAAGTGAACAGTATATCATTACAGCTCCTCGGAGTTCCTGTGTTGTTTAAAAGGAGTGTTTTGGGAACTGTGAAGAGACAGAGAGGTCATACTAATTCTCAGTAAAGCTACACAAACGCTTTGTGCAGAGAAAAACACTGCAATTACACTAGTTCTCTCTATTAAAATATTATTAAATTCACTCCTTAAAAAAAGAAAACCATGGATCTTTCATACTTTTTTTTTTAATTGCTGATGCAATCTACAAGAAAACCCCTATATATATATATATATATATATATATATATATATATATATATATATATATATATATATATATTTATATAAAAATCTGGGTTACGACACTGTATCGGAATTTGAATTTCCCAAGCATTTTACCAATACACAGTGATACTATCACTACAAATAACTATTTTCCTACACATCTATACTTTCCCTTTCATTTATACTTTGTTGAACAAAAATCTTTCTAGCAACACAAGGATGGTTGCAACCATTAGCTGGGAGATATCTGTATTAGAACTAAATTATATCATAGGGCCTTGGGACATTCATGCTGAACAAAGCAGTTTTTACAAAGAACGAAGGACATGTACTGCAGTGCTTTTTGTTATCCAGCCATGAACAGAAGACCTTCACAGTCTTCAATAACTGGAAGGACATTTGATTTGCCAAAGACTCTCCTTATCTACATTACTTGGTTCTAAAACTGCTCATTTCTTAAATGCCAATATGTCTTCGGCAGTTTGTTTCTATGCCATCAAGACACATACGTTTAGCCAGTTAACAACGTGTTCTCTTGTTTATTTGAGAAATCGCATAACTGTGAAAGGGTTTAGGAGGCTCACAAACAAAGACTGACACACTATATGCATTTAAGTGAATACTGTGTACTGGGTTAGGTAAGCACTACGCAGTTAATAATGTGTTGTTAAAGCAATCTGAAATGGTTGAGAAAAGCTAAGTATGAAGCGGCTCATATACATGCACACTCAAATAGAGACACACACTGTAAGAGAGGAAGACTGCACTAAAGCAAGGGATTAGTAGGCCATAGCACCCTTACCAAAAGGAGGAGGTGAGCTGTCAACCTGGAAGGAGCAAAAATCAAGACCTACAAGAACCCAAAACCAGATAAAATGAGTGAAAAAATAGTGAAGACAGAACTAGCACAACACGCTTCAGACAATGCAAACAAACAAAAGATAAAACCAAAGATGAATAAAAAGTATTGTTAAAGAATGTGACATTAAAAAAAAAAATCACTGAGTGGTGAAAGCAAAATAAACTTTCTGTCTGAGGAAAATTTTTGAACCGGGAGGAAAAGACTTTGTGAAAACCCACGGCTAGGTGACTATTAATAAATTCTTGCCACTGTGACTGCCTGTGAGATATATGACGCACCAGAGTCACTGCTTGGCTTTCCGAGCATTCCCAAGATGTCTGCATCAGTGTTCAGAACATCAGATAGATCAACTAATGGTTCCTCAGACGTCTCTGTAGATGGGGGGAAAAAAGGAAGAAACAAAAAAAAGAAAACCAAACCGTCACAAATCATAATTGATGGTGATGTTGAATGGACATGAGAATGTGATTTGGAACCATTTATTTGGATGCCACATGAAGAATTTGGTCGCAAGTTGACAAAAGAGAAAACTGTAAGCAATAGCTAAATCAGCTGGCCTTGTGTTGAAATGTACTGCACCACGTGTATCTACCAACAGTATTTTAAGTGAATGTCAAAGAATTACTGCCAAACATATGAACTGCATTTCTGGGATATCATCATACTAACACGCTGTTCTCCATCTTAAACTTTATGAACTCGTTCAACAAAGTTTTTTACCCTTTGAATCAGATGATTGTGAGTCTTTTGGCCAGGAGATTTCAACTGCAAAGACTGCAGGATTGACTGCAAACACTTCTAGCATATCTATAGTCTTGTGAAATGTTCTTCGCCTTAACATAGCACAGTCAGTTCTATGCTACAGTCTTTCCCTTAAGAATTTTCTGAATAATACAAATAGAATAAAAAAAGTTGGATAATCACATTATTATGAGTAGGTCACAGCTGTCAAGGTTGCAGTGTCCTATAAAAACTTTCAAAAGCAATGATTTTTTGCACTCCTTCATAAGGCAGCACAATTTATTCTTAACTGTCAAATCAGTTATAAGTCAGCTATCAAGCTCATCAAATGCACTCAGGTTTATCTGACAACAATTTTGAGCAACAAAACGGTTTTATTACTTCATGCTGACAAACAGAAAAACTAAACATGTCGCAAGCTAAATGTCAAATTTGCTTGGCTGATAAAAGTTAAGTAAGATTACTCACTTGTGACTCATGATTTTTTCAGAAATTTGACAGCCTTTGCTAATATTAAATAAAATCAAGAAAGTAAAAGATTTGATAAAGGGATTTGATGGACTCAGTTTAACATGGTCAGGTATTTTGGCAACTTGAAAGCAGGCTAAAAATTCAACCAGCTCCTGAACCCCGTCCCTATTCATCTGACACCGATTTGATATCTACCACACTATGTGATGCAATGCTATGCAACAGGATGCAAGCCACTCTTAACAATCCCAGTTTACTTCTAATGCAGTTTAGCCACTGGTTTTCTGCTGTTTATATACAGCGTTCACCAGTTTCAGTGATAGACTTTGACTCTGCATAGATGTTACTGAGTAGTGTGTTGACAAACACGTTAATGGTGGTGGCTGTGATCCATCTGGCCGCCTTGGCGTGTTGCATAGTACGCAGCGCCAGTAGTGGGGAAATCTGCATGAGTGAATGCAGGCAGCAGGTATGATCTCAGTCTCCATCAGCTGATGTGAAAACAAGAACAAACAGTGTGGCTAAAGCTGTTCTCCTTGTTTAGGGGAGGGGGTTGCACAACTACTATTAACAGGATCATGTTCAGCAACATAAGAAACACGTTAAACCACTGCTGGAATGCATGAAATTTACTTTCAGGAAAAAATACTAATTCAGTATGTTTTGGACCGTTTGAAAGTCATGTCAAAAACAATATAACATGTTTCTTATTTGGAATAAGCCTTGATTAGCTACTGCCCCTATTCTGTTACAGGCATGTGGCATTTTGTTATCTGGCAGCACAACCAGTCATTCAGGTCAGCACAGGAGGCATGTGGCATTTCATGTAAAATTGAGAAAAAGATTGAGAGAGCAAGAGACACGGAGTCAGTGGGCAGGCGGGATAGAGCGAGCTTGCAGAGAGAACAGAAACTTAAACGTCATTCTGTAGTGTAGCAGCAAGGTGACTGACTGCTAATGACCAGAGATTAACCTTTAATTTGCTTCCTCTTGAAAATGGGTGTAATGCAGTTAGAATGTGTATTTGGTAGATCTCTTGTTGGATGACAGCCCTCAGAGGGATAAAGGTGAGAAGTGTATGGAATAAAATTTGTCTCAAAATAATAAACATGTTGTGTCAAGCCTTTCCAGCATCTCCATGAACTCCTTTTCAGGACTTGACAAATCTTTACCATTCTGGTATTTGGTCATATCTAATATTCAGTCCAACACAACGCTTTGAATCAGAGCTCAATTGATGTGTTTACGTACGTGCTGCTGCTGGTCTGGTAGGAAGGGGTGTCGATGAGGCGCTGAGTAGAGGGTCTGCTGTGGGGTCCAGGAAGCTGGTGGTGGGGTTCTTCCTTTCCACTTGGCTTTGCCCTTCTTCCAAAAAACCTGATTCGACCCCTTGTTGCCTGCTCTGCTTGCTTTTGTCCAACAGGTCCTTTCCAAAGAATGCCTCCTGAACATGACAACACAAAGTGCTGGTCAATTCTCTGTGTTGACACTTGTCTTCAACAACCGTCGGCTTACTTTTCCTGACAGCGTTCTTGGGGAAACGCATCCCCATGTCACACAGAGATTATGCAGTGCACATTGAAGGCCCATGAGAACTGACCAAAGTGAAACAGAGAAGCCCTGAAACAGTCATGTTGCAACTGACTTCACTTTTGTCAGCACCTTCCTTTCCCAACCACTTATCCCCTCAAGTCATCAACTATCCTTGGCGACATGGAACTGCAGCTCCCTGCTGCACAGAGACATTAAAAGCCCAATGTGTTGCCATTTCAAAAATTAATGAAATGTGCTCCACTGTGCTGGACCTTTAGGTTAGACTGAACATCCCCCTACTGTGGTGGGATAAAGAGCAGCACTGACAGCTGCCGATGGCTTAATGCACATCACATATCTATGTTCAGGCCAACAAAAGGTGACACTGAGATAGTGGCTAGAGACAAGAAGCCTTGAAGTCATCTCCAGTTAAGCTTTTGTATGTCAATTCACAACCCAGACAGAAGCCATTTAAAGAGCACGATCAGAGACGAGTATCCTCTACAGCGACTTCCTTTAGGCTGTTCTTCTTTCAAAAAAGCTCACAGAAGGGGCACCATGCACCAAAGTTCTCTGAGTGGTTTCCAGGCAATGTACTTTGGATTCCCAACCTTCCCAAGGGTGAGATAAAATGTACTTTATGAAGATATGGCATGACAAGACCAGACAATCTGTGCTTATGAATGGGAGGCTTGCATAACAATAAAACAAAAATAGTTTTGCAATCAACTGATTAATTTACCTATACTAATTAATGCAATTTTTTTCTTGTCATGGATGTACCTTCAGAATATGCAGTGTTTAAAATACGGTACCTGTGATGGCTAAATGGACTGAATGAAATAATAAAGAGTTGGTTAATATCATTAAACTAGTTAACTGTTGCTATTTCTGTCCATTCTTCAAGAGGGAATTCCTGATAAAAAAAATGTTTTTACCTACTATTCACTTGCAGTTTACATTTTATGGTTATAAATCATGGGAAATCATGGGATCATCATGGGAAAATCTCATGTTCTATGCCTACTGTGTTAACACAGTATTAGTTTAACATTCAAACAGTAAAATTAAAGGTGACAGACCTGCAAGTAGGTTGGAAATGCTTCCTCCAATTTTGTTTTCTTCTTTCTGTAACGTTTCTTTATTTTTTCTGGGACCTCTGGTCCAGGGGGTACTTCATCCACAGGGGTATCAGGCAGAGCCTCTGTCCATCCTATAATTAAGAAAACAATCACAATAAAAGACATGTTGACAGATCAGGGAATACTATTTATATATATATCTATACACGATATGTATTATCGTGTATAGATATATGTGTGTGGCTTACTGACCCTCTTCTTTGCCAAAGGGATTCTCTGACACAGAGCCAGAGGAATCCTTTCTGCAGAGAGATCGTTTGGCCTTGCCTGGACCTTGACCCGGACGGCTCCTCTGGCGGACCATGAAGCCACCGATACCTTGAAATGAGAAGTTACTTGTTTATTATATATAGTATGAGCAATAAATAAATATATATACACAAAATTTAATTTCAATTATAACAATAAAATAAATTATTTTAGGTGTATTACGTGCAAAGTGCATGGTTCTATTATTGTCCAGTGCATACAGCATGAAGGTTCAGAAACGCCAGATAGAGGCCTCTGTACGTAAGAGGCCTTGAGATGGCAGTGCTTTGCTTCAGCTACAGCGTCGGCATGTACTGCACCATTTTACGCTTCAGAGGAGCTGTCTCCTTCAATCAGGTGCCCTACCCGGCCGGTACGGTTTCCTCTTCCTCTTCTTGCCGCCGTCGGCCCCCTTGGAGTCGTCTTCTGCTGGCTCTCGCTCCAGGCTCGAGTCAGACTTCGCCTCACAATCTAGGAGCTCCGCCTCTGAAAGAGGGAGAGAGCATTGATGATGAGTGACAGCCCTGCGGCAGAGAACACCCCGGCCAGGCCCCTCAGCACAGCACCAGGGTCATTTCTATCTGAACTCCACTCAGTGGCAGGACATCAGCCTGATTGAAATTAAGTTTCCCCTAGTTCCGTTACTAAGGACCTTTATTTCCAGTGAGACTTGAAGCAGGATCCATTATTTTTATTCATTTATTGAAAAACACATTAGAGCTTGAAAATATTTCAACAGTGGTGCTTATGAAACAGCAAAATTAGTAAAGACCACCAGTGTCACCTGATGACAGAACAGCATACTGCAGTGAGCAAATTCCTAATTCCCATTAGCATTTAAGAAGAGGTTGTCCCAACTTTTCTTTAATAGCACTTCCGGCCTGAGACTCCAATCCCCACAGATATTAAAGAAAATAATAAAAGGACTAAACACAAAATACTGCGAAACATTTTTATCAGATTTCATTATTTTAAGGGTGAAATATGCATCTGATAAATGCTGGAAAACAACAAACTAACACACAGACAGTAACAGTCTGAGATGAAAGAAGAAGCTTGTGTGAGAAGACAAGTACCTCTGTTGTCCTCCATGTCTTCATCACGAGAGTGCTCTGAGAGGGGGTCTACAGGAGCCTGAAGCACTGCCACACTGTTCTGGTTAATGATCTTCAGCTTCAGCTTCGGTTTGGGTTTCCTGCGCCGTGATGCCGTGGCAGACAAGCTCTGGAGCTGGCAAAGTCCTGACTCTGTCAGGCAAACACCATCCTGGGTGTAGGTCCTAGACAGATCTGAAAAGACCAAAAAACAATCATGGCTAATCTAAATAAAAGTAAAATAATAATCTTGCAGAAAGAGAAATAATTGTTTTTGTTGCTACTTATAATCCATGAATATTGAAGCTGCGAACGTACCCATTTCTTTAGCCTTTGTGACAATCTGCGTCATAACCACAGGCTCAATGGCGTCTCTGGCCTTGGTTGTAACTGCAGTGGCAAAAAGCAAAAGCCGTTAAAAACAAATAGCAGAAACAAGAGGAGCAAACGCCATAGTTTAGTCTATAGCACACATACAATGAAAAGACATTAAGAAGAATCACTCTACTCCTACCTTTAGTGGTCTTGAAAGCTCGACACATTGTGCAGTCGAAGCTGCTGTCTGCAGCTTTCTCTACATCTTCCTCTGAATGGAGACCCTGACAAGACGCATGGAACCATCTATGAACAGAAGAGAAGGTTTAAGTAAGCCAATTATGTTTAAAAAAAACAATTAGTACAGATCAGTTCTCTTGAGCCGACAGGTTTGTATAGAAACAAAGCACACCTGTCACATTGGCGGCATTGTAGAATTGTGGTGCCTTCATTGTAGTCCACCAGGCAGATGGGGCATGTTGCAAGGCTGGCACAGGGGGCACATTGGGTGTAATTATTCTGCCACTCACACCTTAGGCCTGGGGTGGTGGCGCCACACTGGGTACAGGACACACACCTGCAGGAGACAGGGAGGACAGAGGTCATCCACCCAGGTTACCTCAAAGAGGATAACACAGATTAACTGCACTGCTAAAATCCCGCCTGCTCACTTCAGTGGTTACATGCTGCAAATATGAAATTATTTCCTGTTGGAATTTTCGGAGGAATATTAAAATAATTAAAATTTCAGTAAACTTCAAGCCAATTCAATTCCAATTACTGCAATTTGCAATAACTGCATCAAATAATTGCAAGTCTGAAGTCAGGCAAGATGATAGAGTTACTCACCATTTGCACTTCCAGCTGTCCTTGGGCACATTCTGCAGAGGAGGGTCCAGACAGTAGGTGTGATAGCTGATGTCACAGTCATCACACAGCAGCAAGCGACCAGGATCGGTGGCCTGGCCGCAGGCCTCACACACTGTGCACTCCAGGCAACGCCAGCCTTTGCTCAGCACCACCTTGGTGATCTGTGAGGGCAACGACAATATTACATGTCAAATGACAAAATTTACATGTCAGTTTGTGAATAGGATTGTAATTCTGCTTTGCACTTAAAAAACTGAAGAGTAATTGTACCTTTATGCCAACACAGAACGGATGGTAACATTGGCCACACTGAGCACAGGCCAAAAGACGGCCCTCAGCACCAAGGCCAAAACTCCCACACACCACACACATGTCCTAAAAGGAAATAAGACATCATAAGACCCTCAAAATATGCCCATTTATAAAAAATGTATTCCTGTTAATGTGATTTTATTTTTTATGTTGAAAAAAATGAACTAAGGCACCAGTCAGCTGTCAATTTTGGTTTGTGAGGAGGAAAAGCCACTGATGAACTTTTAACTCAGTTTGCTTGTCGCCACCCAATCACATGGTATTCTATCTATTCATTCAATGCCACTGGTGTTTTAAGTAGCAGACATTATATAGGCTGTTTCATTCTATCCTGAATACTGAAGGAAAGAAAATGCTTTCTTTATCCTAATAATCCTGCATGGTCAACAAGTGTGGCGCAGCCATCCTCTGTCCTCAAATATTGCTGTGCATGAACGCACATTTGAAATAGCAGTTAAGATGAATATATTTGAAACACTTGGCTTTTAAGACCTTTTATTTCTTTTCGGGATGTTTGAGGGAAACCTTTCAAGCCCTGAACACTCACATTCAAATCTGAAAGCTAGACCGAGCAGCATGTCGAATACTCTCTGGTTTAACGTGCCATTTCCTTGATTAGTAGCACCTTTGTTGTACTGTTTAAAAACTTAGTCCCTTTAGTGATCCTCTAAAAATACAGAAGTGCATCGTCTCCTGCAAATTACTATCTCACATTGTTAACTTCATAGTTAAAGATGTCTCTAAATCCTTACAAGATAAGTGACAGAGGCTATCAGTCACTTGTTTACATAATTAAAATCAGTAACATTACTTTGGAGTCAGAGAGTAAGAAACAATAAAATTTCAGTATGATTCTGTGTTACATAATCAACTTCATTTCCTGCAGGCAGTTGGCAGTATCTCCACGGGAATTAATGATCTCCAGTGGGAGAGGTCTTTAAGCACAGATTTAATTTCAGGCCATCTAAGTGAATAGAGAAATTCACGGATGAGGACTCAAGATGAAAACACATGAGCAACATTCTCAAGAATTAAGTAAACAAACACCTGTTTTAGCGTAAAATTGTCATTGCTGGAAAATATGACCACTGTGTTATGCATGGCATTCTCCTCTTCTTCCTTGACTGGGTATGGCGTTTCTATTGTGGTGACCTGTGTATCGGGGGAAAAAAAAACAAACAAAAAATAAAAAAACATGACATCTTGTGTTGACATGAATAGTAGATCCACCCTCTGGTCACAAGAATTAATAAGACTCTCTAAGGAACACACTAACAGGAGTAATTACGATCAGCTATTCAAAACTGTTTTTGAAAGTACTGAAGAAATTATTTATTTATCATCATTAACATTAATGCTGCTAACTACACATCAGCTGGAAGGAAAACAAACACAATTTTGCATATAGTGCAATATTTGGCAAAGGTGTCCAGGTGTCATCCAGCTGACTGCACGTACCCCAGGGTTGATGCTAGGACTCGCTCCATTCTTGCCTCTGGCCCTGCCACGTCCAGCTCTACCTGACAGACCGGCCCCTCTGGGCCTCCTCCTCCCAGGGAAGCCTGAACCTCGACCCTGTGGAGGCAAGACAAAAATCAGAAAATGTGCAGTCCAGCAACTACAGGGTGGATATAACCCCTTTGCTGGAGGAAACGGAGGACAAAGACCACTCCCCATATTACAAACAGACGCAAGCTTCACTTGTTTCCAAAGGTTTGTCTCTTTCACACATGCTGAATAGTTCAACTCATAGTTTGCTCAGCAGACAAACAAAGAACACAAGGTTTGCCACAGGGAACCTTTCAGCTTTTGTATATTTTACTGACTGCATATCAGGAGTCTTGTCAGTTTTAGAAAGGCAATGTCATTCTCTTGAGTTATTTGTAAGGATGCGAGCTGTTACTATAAGAACTGCCTATGTGATAAGTGATTTATTAAATACATTCAAATATTTATGCTGGCATGACGAAGGATTTGAAAATTACATAAGAAATCTTAACTTTTTTAAATTATGCAAATGCTGAACAAGGAGTTAAAAAAATCTATATACCTGGCTCTTAACATTTCAAAAGTTCATGGAAATGACTGTCATTTGAGATGTACACTATAATTTCTGCCAGACAGTCAGCACGTGACAGAGTTGAGAAAAGGCCTTGAGTTGTTGTTCTAGCAATACACGTTCCACTGTGCCTTTGGCACATTTCCGAGAGAAGGTCTCTGCCTAATCATGACTGTCAAACTTAAATCTAAGGGAACCTTCCAGCATCTGCCCCAAAATCCCTTCCCTTTTACCTCACATTTGACACTGATCTCAGACTAAGGCCTCTCCCCATTCACTGTGCCTCCTGACAGACGCACTGTACAATGGTATTTAACCTGGACTGGACCCCTGCCACACCATACAAATTAACCCTCAACCAGCTTTGTTAAGAGTGATGACTGTCACCATGGCAACTAACTGCCACAGACCTTTCACTAAGTCAAAATAAAGAAGTACTAGTACATGGACAGGTTTGAATAAGGCAGAGGAGAAGAAAGCACAGCAGAGCAGTGCCGACAAAGAGGAAACAGGACACGTTCATTCATTAGTAAAAATCTTGACCCAAATGTTTGTGTAGGCTGAGAATGTCTTATTAAACTGTACCCTTGATCTCTCTACTCAGCTGCAAAACCAGCAAAATCCATTGTCAATAAAGCCATATCTTTTGGTCTCACTTTATAAAGTCATTAGCCTAGCATCTTCTCAATGTAAGGTGGTGGTAATTGTTAGTGTAGGCTTCCATATACATCACAGTGACATTCAGGGACACTCGGGGAGTGCACGTCACTAGGGTAAACAGAGGGCTAACAGAGGGCAGCTGCTGCCCTGCCGTCTCTGGTGAGCCACAGTATTTACCACTCTGATGCTCCAGCCGGGGCTGCCAGAGGACTGCCTGGTCTTTGGGACGTCCCACCCCTCTGGCTGGTCTGGCGACCAGGACAAGGGGGAGCTCACACTGCTATGGGGGCTCCATGCACCCTAAGGTAAGGGAGGGCGGGTGAGAGAGTGAGAGAGAGGGAGGGAGGAGGGCGACAAAATGCAGCAACTTAAAAATAAAGCCAGCGAAGAAAACAAAACATACAAAGAAAGATGTTAGAGAGATGTAGTGAGCTTCTAATGTAGCCATCTGGGAACTGCTCCATACACATCCATCTATGCAGAGCTACAGTATTAGAAAGCATTGGATGCACCTAAATATGAACAGGATAAGTTATTAGGTTACGTTCTGTGTTAGGGCCAGTCCTCAGGGTTTTTCATGCATATGCGAGAGGCATGTTTCTAATAGATTCTCTGTAAATGCAAAACTGGAAAGCACAACTGTGTTAGTTGCATTTCACACGACATAATTTGCCAGGCCATCCTGGCACCATATAGCAGGGAAGAGGCCCTGCAACCCCTCGCCATGACAACCATGTATGTTTGGCATGTTGACAAAGCAAGGGGACCTGCATCAGTGCAGCAGCACATGAGTGCATCAGACAAAAGCATGCTGGACTTAAGAGAAGCAACATTCAAATTTCTGCAATAGATTTCCCCAGGCATTGTGTAACAAATTAGATTGCACCATATATTTATTTAAAAGATGGGATATATCTAGGAAAAAAATACACATTTTGCTAACTAAACTCATCTACCCTTGCCAGCATCATTCATAATATATTATAGCCATGGGTGTGATCCAATTCAAATTATCATCGTCTGAGAGAGTCTACATTCAAAGCCTCCATTATAATTCATTTGTTTTTAGGACACATTAATATTAGTAGATTAAAATCTTTTTCCACCGTCACTAGTATCCCAGTGCAGTTGATGGTGTAATATGGAGATAACTAAGACATGGTAATGGTCACTGTAATCAACGGAATAATAATGTGGCACATGTTTGTGACATGGAGATGAGATGAGTGACTGATGAAAATGCCACTGGTGAGGACTCTCAGTAGAGGGTATTTCAGCCATAAAAAGTCATTCCTACAAGCCTGTGACAAACTAGTTAAAGAAGGAACATGGTGCCGAGACCATGCTGTCCTCCTGCTATGCTTGCACAGTGTGACTGGGCTGAGAAAATAAGTAAAAATGTAACATAAAAAACATAACCCTGACCTGCATTAGATGCTTCAACCAACCAAGACCAACCAAAACACCTAATCTGCCTTCAGTGGCCTCAGGACACACGTCAGGAGTTCATAAGGCATGTGCACCAATTAGTCACTCGTACTGCGTCGGTAAATCACCTGGACTGTGACAGTGAAAACGGCAGAATGACCCAGCGGTCTTCTGTGACATAAAATACAGGTTCCTACCTGTTTCACTCGTGGCCTCCCAGGAGAAAACTTCCTCTTGCTTATGGCTGGCTTTCCCATTCCAATCTTAGGGGTGAGTGGTATAAGTGTGGTGGTGGGTATTACACTGCTGTGGTCACCCAGCGATGGTGGGATCTGAGTCTGGAGTGGTTCTCTGGGAGATGTCCCTCGGGCCAGTGGGGAGGAGCTGGGGGGAGAAGAAACCATCTCTGCCAACCTCTCCACAGATGTCTTTAGTAGTTTGTCCTCTGAAGACAGACTGGAAAGTGACAGATTAGGATTGCTCTCCAGCGTAGTGTAAATATCCTCTGATGTACTAGAAGCTGAGGGCTTAACAGTCTCTGCCAGGTTCCTGTGAAAAATACCCTCACTTCTCTCCTTGTTCAGTTCTTTTGGAGCAGTTTCCAGGAAAGAAGCTCTGACTGCATCCATACTCGAAGGCTGGGGTAATGAGATCTCCATTGGTTGGTCCATGAAAGGTACTGATGCAGTACTTGGTTCTTTGGTGGTTGAGATGATGGCCTTAAAATCCTTTGTGCTAGGGTTGGCCATGCCCTGATCAGGGCTGGCCTCTATCTTTGCTGGTTTGATTTGTAATGTGGTATCCTGTATTGGTAGTGCCTCCATAGAGAGCTGGGCTGGGAAAGACTCAGACTCCTGGCTAGGAGTCACTGAAGACGCAGGACTCTCTGAAGATGTAAGCTGGCCTCTTGCTGCTGGTTTTACCTCTGTAAGAGAACATGCAAAGCCGTCAGAAGGACATTTTTCGATATTTTGTGTGCACATCATTTACTGAGGAAAAATGGAAACGTTTGACGGGTTTCATAAGATCAACATCACTAAAGAAATGTTCAAATAATTAATGTAAATGATATGGATTTGGTGGGGAGACTGCATTTTTAACACTACCTCCAAACAATGTTTACAAAGAATTTTAGTGTGAATGAACTGAGCATTACTACTGTTATATCACTGTTATACGAATGCTAATCAAACTGAGGTTTTATGATGCAGAATCATTACTAAATAAAAAGGCTGTGTGTACAAACCTGGTTTGAATTCTGTTAGGGCTGTGCTGACAGTAGGTTCAGTAACCTGCCTCTCAACAACATCAGTTCCCACTGACACTTCTAAAAGAGAGAAGATTTGTTATCAGAATTTTTCTATGCAATAAAAAGGTTATTTGTTCATCAAAATAGGGACCTAAGACTCCAGTGAGATTGTAAGATAAAGTGGAGATCTCACTACAAGTCAAAGAAAATAGATATTTCTGCTTGCATTAACTCCACTCTCATACTTATATGGTTCAACATTAGTATGAGTAAAAAGGTTATACATTATATATGGATGCAACATTAATTTAGCTGCTCTGCTTTAATTAGCTGTTACTAGCCTTACTAGACAGAAGTACAACTGAAAGAGGTGGCTTTCCAGTAACAAGCAGTCACAAACGCAAATTCCATTTTTAGCTTTAATCAAGTGCATCGCATCCGCTCTATCCATTTGTTGTTTTTTTCAGTGTTTCGTATCCTCTCTTTCCACTTGGTTTTATATTAGAGACATCAATGCATTTGACTAGTCCGGTATGAATAGAACTAGTCATTCCTGCCTATCAGGCGTCCACACGTCGAGCCAATATTCTGCCAGACAGCCCCTGACCGTACAGATAGCCTAGTCTTAACGAGGCACCCACCATTTCAATCCACAAGTTCCCATGTCACACTGATCCTGACACACACATGCACCTGCTAAGCATCTCTGCCAGGGAAGGGAGTAACCATGACAACCAACATCCCAGGGTCTGTGTGCTCTGAGCTCATGACTGTGCAGCTTGCAGGTGCTCATCCGGTGCCGATGCCAGAAAGTCAATTAGGAGATGGGCCTCAAACCATCTCCAGCCTTCAACTATTGACCGAGCTGAACACACATTCTCATTCATATTAACACCCTGCTTCCTATATCTCCTACAGTGAATAAGGTGATGGTTGAGATAAATGCACGGCTTTGATTAATGCAGCAGAGGCCTAAAGTCCAGGTCTAACTTGCAGTCAGTGTGGATCTAACAGCATCTGTCAGTTGAGTCACGGTAAGCCCGCTGTTAAACCCTGAGAGGTGGAGAATCCTGGCAGGTGATAAACAGCTCTGGTTAATGGCTTTAATTACATTACATGTTGTGAGCGGTTGCCAGCATAGCCATGATCGTGCACCAATAAAGCCAATAAATAAATAAATAAATAAATAAACCTACCAACATCTAGGTACATTCTGCCTTATTCTATTTGGGGCAACAATATAAAATTTACTGGGAAAAAAACAGTAATCGTAAATGTTAATGTCTAATTCAAGAGGCTTCACCCCAAAATCCTGAACTTTACATTTAGTATTATAACACCTGCATTGAAAAAAAACAGTAAACCATGAATCAATCTTAATTTGCGGTGCATTATGGTAACCTCCAACAGCTCCTCTTATATCACATGTACGCTGGTCTTTAAACCCACAGCGTGGAAAGCGTTGCCTTGCCAGCTAAATCCAATGATGAAGCAGTTCATAACCACAGGAAAAAGCTAGTAAAATGAGAGCACATGTGCACGGTGAGCGGGGCCGGCAAGCTGTGTGAGCAGTCATGAATGAGCCAGTGTAGCTCCGAGGCAGGTTTGCAGACAGGGGATCTAATATCATCACCATCATGCTACTCCTATCTATTCTCTCTCCTGCCAGTGGAGTCTGCTGTCTAGACGGAGTGGGCAGCTTAGCTATCGCTGGCATCCCCGGCACACCGTTAATTTTCCCGATACTCCACTGCAGCTAGGACTCGCATGGAAAAGAGCGGAGATGCAGCCCTGGGCTCCATGCGAGCAGATACTGACATCATGTAACTGGAAGTGTTGGTGCAGCTTGAACCGCAAATTAATCACAGAAGCACCATGACTAGCTGAAACAACAGTCAGATGCTGCGATGGAAGTGTTTATTAGGTAGGTGGTGCCTCTGATACTAAAATGGAATCTAGATAGAAAAACTAAGATAAACCAGAAGAACAAATATGCACACATCAAGTCATTCCAGGTCTTCATATTGGTTTTGACTTAAACAATACAGCTATTTCAAGAAAACTGAATGTTGATTATTTCTACAATATCATGAGCATGGTTGTTCTGTTCTCCTCAATGTCTTTGAAGTCCTTGAAACCAATGGCCTTAGCTTATAGGCGGACTCCCACTGAAGCTCCCATATGACCGCTGGTTGTGCTTTGATTTAGTGTCACACACCTGTTGCTGGCCAGCACGCACACATTGTGTGACAGACAGACACGAGGCAAGGTCAGAGTGCCTCAACAACTCCCCCACCAGCTCACCCTCTGTTGGGTACTTTTAACAAGCTCGGCCTTGTATAATGTTAATAGACGCGAGTGAAGTTCATTTACAGTATGAGCAGCCCAAATCAAGTCTTCCATCTCTGCCTTATGATATGGATAAAATGTGACATTTAAAAAAAATAATAATAAGTGACTGACTGGCAGCACATCCTGCCTCCCCAGGAGACAGGAGGGAGAAACTGGGTACTTTCAATTTTCAAAACACAGAGTTACAAAGACAATGGAGTCGCTTTAATCTGTCGCTAGTAGGACACCATCTGGTTATTGGGGAGTCCTCAGAAAATCCTCCAAATAAAGGAGGGACTGAATCTCTCTCTGGTCTTAGTCCAAATAACTCCCAATCCTTTCATCTGCGACTTTCAAAACTTCATCAACGCTGACGCTACAGCTCAATTTGGTGTCGCATGGCCGACACTTTCAACTGCTTCTGTGTGGCTAGAGGCTGAATGAATGAACCCTCAACAACAAAGATTCTCTTTCATTTTCAATCATATAACCTGGTGCTTGCGTGTATGATACTGCACAATCAAAAGACTTCCATTCCTTGGCTCGTCCTTGCAATAACAAGATATGATTAATATGCTGCTAAAACAGATTAGATTCTCAGGAGGGCTTAGAGGGCATATAGGAAAATAAAGACTTCAAGATAACACAAGGAGACAAATCAGAGGAGTTATCGTCCTGTGTTTAATCTAACCTTTTTGGAACAAAGACCCACCAGGCTTCTGGGCTGACGTGGCCAGCTTCTCCTCCTGGACGGTAGCCTGCACAGGCTCTGGATCTGAGTGCAATGGAACAGTGAGTAATTCCGGTTTGGGGTCATTGTGCATTTCAGGAGGCAGCAGAGTGCCAGGTTCTAGGTCCATGTGCTTTTTAGCCAGCTGTAGGCCAGTCTCAGAGTCTGTGTGCATGGAGGCTGGCTGAGGGCTGAGCTCTGGGCCGGTGTCCATATCCTCTGCCTGTAGCGCCTGCTCTGCAGCAGGAGACCTGCAGTTGGAACAAACATAGTCCTCTCTGGGGTGGATTTCTGCTTGGCCTGAGTTCTGACGCTCGCACTCCAGGTGTAGCCATCTGAAAGGAGTGCACAGGAATTTAAAGGGATTGTTCAACAGGGATCTCAGCTAAATCTTAAAATGTGGCAAATTTATTACTGTGATCTTCCTGCTGTTTCCTTAGTGATATCAAGGAATATAAATTTTCCACATGAATAAAACTAACAAAAAACCCCAAAGTGCTGAATTTTAAGTATTTAAATGATAAAAAAAAATAGATTCCTTACCTCTTACAAGTGTGGCAGAAGAGTAAGTCTTTGTGATGCTCAGGGTCCAGGATGCAGGCACACATAGGACAGCACAGAGCGGGGTCCTGGTTTTGGATGCAGTTCTCACACAGCAGGCTGGTGTGGTGCCATTGCCTGCTGGTTCGTGTTCCACATTGGATGCACACTCTGCAGTTCTGAAGAGCAAAGGAGGCCTTTTTAGTAATGTGAAATTAAAAACCATTCAGACCCAATGCAGTGTGAACACAGTGTTTCTGTTTGAATCATGGATTGGGAAAGGAGCAAGAAATCTGTACAGGCCCAAAACAAATATGCCTTTGTTTATGACATTTGGATATAATTTGCTTTTAAAACAAACAAACATCATCATCA
>JAOXYL010000071.1:11559087-11575977 GCA_028564955.1 Terapon puta
CATCATCATCAACATCAACATCTGGATTATATGGATTTACAAGACAATTTAGCACAATAAAACGGTAATTTAGATTAACCAATCTTGCTCAAACAGCCTTTAGAGTTACATATAAACACACACACATTTTTAAAATACTGGCATCAAATGAATCAGGTTCTGGCTACAGAGCTGCATTGGCTGCAACATACTGCCACGTAATGTTACTAATAGCTGACACTTGAAATTCAAAATCAGGCAGCTAATAATCTAAAGTTGGAAAAGATAAGTCAAAGTTTTTTTGTTTTCCTGCTTAGTCTTAAACATTTTCAGGTTATGTTGAAATGGATCAGCATCAGCCAAATAAGGCCGGTGCCGTTTATACAGCAGCAAATAGAGCTGATTTGAGTTTGTCTTTGGCTTCCTTTTTAGCAACATGCCTCTGAATGGGACTTAAGGATTTTTCTCATGCAAACAAAATGGACAAAATAGACGAGAAGAAGCTGAGGATCGTCTCTGCAAAGATCAACAGTTGTGTGGCGACTGTACCAAGCCCTGGATGGATAACAACAGTAGGTGAGACAAGCTGCAGTGGAGCTTCTCTGGGTGGACAGGACTGCAACCTCATATCATGTCAACCTAGATGTCACGGTGAGCTAATGCTAAATTAGCACTGGAGGTCTGCAGATGAACAACAATCCAGAGACGGCTGTGATCGTGCCCGGAGACTTAAACCACGTTGAACTAGAGGCAGTTTTCCCCAAATTCCAACCACCCACCCACACATTGTACTTTGCTGCTGCAACTCTGGATGTTAGTGTACAAAGAAATATTCAAGAAGAATATAAAAATGAAAGGAAACCTGTGGGCTTTATTTGATTAACCCATGTTTTGTTAAGCTTTCAGGCATAATTAAATCGGTTTATACATTTTTAATGTAGGGCTACTTTAGGTTAAATATACTCTGTGCAGCTGTATTATGTATGCAAACACTGTAAAAATATAGAAACAAATTATAGATATGGTTTACTCGATACTTAGTATTAAAGCAATCTGATTAATCTCTTTATGATATATTCATTTCCATTTGTCTCATTTTCCACCAGACATTATCATTAAACTTATTCATTACATGTGTACCAGCGCATTTCTCACTGCAATTTCATGACTTTGCAATTTAGAAGACAAGTCTACCACTCTGGCTCAAATACATGATAGACAACATCGAGAGGAACACCGCAGAGCACTGAAACTGGAACGATGACGAACTTTTTTCACTGATCTCTACTTTGGCAAGACGCCTGCACTCAAAACAAAACTACCATGCGGGTGAGGACGGGGGTTTCGGGGGGCGGGCGCCCAGGAGAAGCGCGTGGAAAGGATGTATGTGGGCTGTGTTCCTCTTATGCTGAGTCAGAGAGAGAAGCCAAGTGTGAAGACCTTTCATCACCTGCTGGCTCTAGTCTCTTCCGACTGCTGCAGAAAATTGGATGACATGTTAACCAGCTGCCTGAGTGACAAGCGCCCCATGTACGCTTGCTTGAGGCAGGAGGACAGGGCTGCACTGGGGGGTGCGTGAGATTAACACGCACATGCATGTTCACATACACATTGTGTAATCAGAACCTTTAAAAGATCAGCCGTTGTGAGTCATTTCTTAACCACAGGAAGCGCAAATATAAACCACCAAAAAGTCATATTCTCATGACATTCTATTGTGTGCCAGGAAAAAGATTCATATCTAGAAGTATCTGTATTAGTGTAACTTACGGTCTACACAAAGTAGGAATTTAGTGTTATTATTTTATGAAGAATTACATCTGGTGGAAACAATTACGCAACAGGCATCCAGCATCATCTGAGGTCTTTCCTACCTGACATCTCCATCCATTTGTGGGAAGAGAGTCCATGGCAGGTTGCAGACAAAAGGTATGGTAACCTTTGTCACACATGTCACACACGAGCATTTTAGTGTCCTCTCCTGGATTCCTACAAAGAGAAACAGAGTATTTTTCAGAAAATGGGGGAAGACACGCAAGTACTGTACTTTCAAAACAATCCAAAAGAGTACAATAGCCAATGACAATAAAAACATTACTCTTGCCAGACCAGCTAGAAGATTGGCTGAGCACATGAGTGTCTCTTACTGACTGACTACCCATTGTTGATAAGAGCATACATAGGATGAAGCCTGTGGCAATGTGTAGGCGAAGAAACGCAACAAGTCGTCGTGATGCATTGCTTCAAACTGCAGGGTGATTTGTTGTGCATCAGCATGGTAAATCCAATATTGTATTGCCATGGTTTTGGTACGAACAAAGTAACGCTTGCTCCTGCAGAAACATTAGTATGCTAAAATGTTATCCCATCTGATATACAGTGGCTTGGGGCGTGTAGCTGTGAGTCACAGTGCGTGGGGGTGCTACATCTCTAATTGTAGGGTTGGCAATGAGTAAGGCTGAAGAATTAGTTGGAAAAAAACAAAACAATGAAAGCTTGACTGTAAACACACAAATGGTCTTTTCCTGGAGAACACTGTATTTTATTTTATTTTTTTTCTATTCTATTCTATTTCTAATACAGGTAAGATTTCAGATAGGTGTAACAACCACAACAAATGCTATGATGTGAACAGGCAAAAATAAAAGGTAAGGTAAATAAAACATTCAAAAGTATCAGAATATTTTTAGCTAATCTCATCTCCAACCTCATCCATTACAGTTTGTGACAATACATCAGGAACACTTACTCATTTTAATATATGCCATATTATAAATAATTATATAGCACTGGGATTTCTATGGAAATACGGAACTGAAAGCTCAATGGACAGTGTTCACCTAAGGCAAACAGGCCGGGTTGTTAGCAGAGCTCCTGTGCTGTTTAAATAAGGTCAAAAGTTACAAGACTGGGCTTCAGGGTACAACATCCAGTTAGTTCCTCGCAAACCACAGAGGTAAACAAACCAGCACAGTGCCTGTTAGCCATACAGAAAAATAGTAAGAAAAGTGAAAAGAAGCACAAGAGAGGACAAAAACATACACTCCAAGATACGTTATTTTGTGCGAGTGGGACAGTGACTCACTTGCACGTCTGGCAGACTTTGCACTCAGGGCACTGCCAACCTGCCCTCCTCAGAGGGGTCACGGCCATGTCCAGGCATATGCCATGATAATGCTGACCACAACTGGTGCAGAAGAGCTGGTCCAGTAGGTCCCCCGGGCTATCACATAGCGCACAATTTACATCATCTACAACTATGGGCAGGAAAACGGAGGGAGAAAAAAAAATTAGTCAAGATAATACAAAAGTCAAAGGCATATTAGACAGTGCAGTTCATACAATATGCCCACTTCTACTTACATTTGTGAATGGCCAATTCAGCGTGTTCTGGGCAGAGGAGTGAGAGACTCCTGATATCCTGAAAGGTCCCAGCTGCCCCCGCACAGGGGTAATGGTAGAGTTGAGTACATCCTTCAGCACAGCACTTAATGGATGCTCCAAGGCGCTTACAGTATGCACAGTGCTGCAGAACGAAGGAGACAAAGATCATTAAATCTGTCTAAAATATCTGTATCTGCACCTAAAATGAATACATTCCATAGGCAGCCAAAGAAACAACAAATTCTAAACATCTCCACATCATTTTTTTAAAGGCTGACTTGGCTTACATAAAGATGAGGTTTTCTCCTTTAATGTCTCTTAGGAGAAATGAGCATCGGGTTTCTCAGCTTGGGATCAAGACTCCAGTTTATACCCCTGCTTTAGCCCCCCCGATGAGCAACTTCTTGACAGATCCTCATCCATTCCCCATTTCTCTCAGTTCTGTGAGTGTGCACTAATAGCCACTCTGGAGATCAAGTGGAAGACTCGTTGATGGGCTACACGACCAATGGGCTGCAAACGCAATCGGAGAGCTGTGAGCTGTGCCACTGCTAACACTAGGAGCTAAGCTGCCATGAGAGCTCAGCCCTGTTGAGTGGCGTGACCTTTTCCATTTCACAGCTGAGAGATCCACGCTGCCGGGCCGACCTTTACCAGCCAGTCTGATCCATCAGCTTTGCTGTGCCTCACTGAAGCAGTCCCTCCCTGCTGCCCCAACACATTAAGATGGTGTTAACACCTATTAGTCCATGGATGTTCTCCCCTGACTCACCTTTGTGCTCCCTGAGTCAATGGCTCTGTCCACATTAAGCAGAGATTGTCCCTCGCCCTCACAAACACCTTCGGACCACAAGGCACAACTCTGATGTGCCCAGCATTGCCCTGAAATTCATACATAAACGGAAGAGATGATTACAAGGAAGTTAGAATGCTGTCATCATATTGAGCATCTACAGATGGTGGATACATGGGTAAAAGTTAATTCTCCATCAAAAGTGCCAATAATCATTGGTAAAAAGGAGTAATAATGTTGAGTCAATCGTTCTTACCTGACTCAAAGAGAGACTGGACGTTAAGATCTTGTGGAAGGCCGACATGAGAAAGCTCATCCCAAAATCGACTGGCTGGGTCTGGTTCTGCCTCGCAGCTTTCAGACCCACTGGAACAAAACAAGAGGTTTGCAGAGAATGCGGGTCAGTGCTGTTTTTTTTTTTTTTTTCAAAAGACGACAGAAAAAGAGATATGCTACGCAGGAGAAAGACAGCCTGAATCAATTTAGGAATGAATTCAGAGTTAAGACAGAAAGGTAGAGGACGGTGTGCCGTTTTTACAAAAGCAGAGAGATGAAGACAGAGAGAATGAGCTGGGGGAAAATGTTAGAGAGCAAATAAAAAGCTGTGGGGGAGGAGGGAGAAGAGGAGGAGGAGGAGGAAGAGGGCCATCTTGTTTGGTGTGTGCACAAGAGGCTGGCTGTTCTGTCTCATAAAATCTGTTGAAAAGGATGTGTTTCCCCGAGTCCCTGGCTTGAACTAGTGAGCTGCATAGCATGCGGAAAATGTGGAGAGGGAGCATTAGCATTTAAAAAGGACTTAAGTTCCAGTAAACAAACCGACGGCCAAAATCAAGAGACTGGTTTCTGGAAGCATGATGGCACACTCGTGACAAACAGCCTTGACAGCCTATTGTTTATAGCCAACAGAGTTTCATCACCAATTATGAAATGATCTTTACCCACCTACTCACATTTTCAGCACCCTCCCCTTCTTTGTCCACCACCTCTGCCTCTCTGACAAATCAATATATAATTTCTCCTTCTGACCAGTGCTCCCCCCTGTGCCTCTGTTCGGCACAACCGAGGACTAGCCCTGATGACCAATCACACGGCAACAGCACAACAGCTACTGGTTGGCTTGGCATGCTGCCAGACCCATACTGCTTCCACTGCCCATTACGTCACTGGGAACCCAGAGACGCCCAAGTGGTTCCAAAGGGCCAAAACAAATTAGGCAGCTGTCCAAAAGAGTCCGAGGAGGGTCCTTTGTTGGCACAGTGCGCAAATATGCCAGAGCTCATGCACACACACGCAGAGGAGGCTCATGTGAACATTCACCTGATGTGGCATCCCTTTGTTGGTTACATCCACTGCTAAAGCAAAGTGATCACTTAGCCTTCAAATGTTGAAAGACAACACAATCTGCTCACTGAGAGACGCCTTTTAGGCCTTTAGCTTGTGAGATCACTAATCGTTTTTTGTGCTTGTTCTTTTGTGTGTATGAGGTAAATATATATGTACAAGTGTGGCCATTTTTTTTAAACCACTGTTGCTTTATTTCACCAGGATAAACCACAGAGTATCAGTGATGGATAAAAGGTCATTTCACCCAAAGATTTTTAAAATATATTAAAGTAATAACTCTTTTTTAAACTAAATTTCCAACATAAGAATTTTTTTTGCAATCGCACCACACAGTTGTCTCCCCACCAGTGTCCAATTTGTACAGGGACTCAACATACCAACGAATCACTGATGTGCGATCATAAGCAAAATTTGGTTTCTTGCAGCTTATTCCTTTACCACAGGGACTCATCACAGATGACTTTAGTGTCCTGGCCGACACTGACAGCCAAACCACTTGTGACAACCATGCCAGCCAGGCCTACTTACTTTGTCTTTTCCCTCTGTCCTGAGGTGGTCTCTCCGGCCATTTTTGGCTGAGTGGTTTTATCACCATCACTGCTATCGCTCGTCAAGCCTCCTCCATCCTTGTGGCTGAAGAGTGCTTCAAACTGAGGCGTGGTGCTGAATACTTGCAGCTCCCCCTGACCCAGCAGGCTACGGCCACCGCAGTAACAGAAGGCACAGAGACGCTCACTGAAACAAAGAAAATGGGTGGTAAGGGGGTGTTTAATTATATATACCTACTGTGACTTAATACAGTACCACGCATGTCACCATGAATTAAGGCCTCCTTCTTCTGGAAAAAGGGACTGTCTGGGCCACAGTATACATATAAACACATAATGACTGCATTTGTGAGGCAGGCATACAGACTGTCTGTAACACACACACACACGCACACCCACAAACAACCAACTTGTGAAATCCACATGGTATATATGTAGCAGTCCAAACCCTTTCTCACTTTAACCTGTAACCTTGGATGTTACAGTAAGTAGATATTTTCAGGTGATGTCACAATTTAACTTTGAGGTCACAATTCTGTTTTTAATTCAGTACTTTTATTCTAAGGTTTATTAATACCATACAGCCCTGCTTATAACAACATGTTAACCACACTAAGTAGCTGTTTGGTGCCATTAGTGTGTGATTCTGCATAATATTACTGCAGAAAGTGTTGGAGAGTCCATGTGAGAAGGGCGTTTGGCAGTAGACCAAAAAAAGGGGGAAAAAAGAAAGAAAAAGGAAGAAACGTGGCCTAGAGCTGGAAAGTTGAGAAATAAGACAGGCAGTAAATATTTATCACATTTTTAAGGGATGAGATGGCCTTGTTAATAAGATCCCAGTAGATGCTGCCGGTCTGCCCTCCATCACAAATATCGATAGCAGAGACAGGTCTGCAGATTGATTACAACCTTTAACAGAGTGGCACCTGGAAGGAGAGTTCTGCCTCTATCAGCTGATGACTCCATTTCCATTTATTTAAGCATGTGCACACAGCAAGGCAAACAGCATGTCACGCTGCAGCACCACAAACGCACAACTGCATACTAATGCTTGTACATGTAAATTTTCTTCATTAAAAAAAAAACTCTTATTTTCCCAATAGTTATGGTTCAGAGGAAGTTTAGTGTTTCTAACCTGCTTTTGACTGCTCTACTCGCTGGGACAGATGGTCCTGCTGAATTCTCAGCTGGAGGGCTCTGGGCCAGAGGGGAAGAGGGCTTGTCCTCCTCTGGCACCTCACTGGCCGCCACTTCCACAGATTCCACTGGTTGGATTGGTGTTTCTAATGGGAACGACAACAAAATAAGATCAGTTAGTTAGAAACAACTAAGCATTAAATCCCCCTGGAGCATTGTGAGCATAATGGCCTCTATGACACTGGCTGCTCTTCAATTCACTGCCAATTATGACTGTAAAATCTGCATGCAGCTTTTGACAGATACAAGCTGTCAGAGGGCAGGTTGATTGCATTCTAGTCGCTTTCCTCCAGGTCAAAACCACTGCCTTTATTAGTGAGATGGATGGTAAAATATGGGGACCATATGCTCAAGTACTGATTACAGTAAACCCACTGGGAAAATCAAGCTCTTGTACAGAATAGCAATAACAATAGAGGGAGTGAAAAAAAATAGACATGAATCATTGCAGTGAAAATGTCTCAAGAAGTGGAGTTTAATATTAATGGAGGTATTTTGCCTGAAATACTAAACTCAGTGTTGTTACTATCATGAGTGCTTTTGATCCAAATGACAAAAAAGGCTCAATTCACTGTGCTAATCAAACAAAACAACTCCCACATGTGCCTCTCGCTGAGACTTTGGGCCATGCAAAAATTTTATTAACATTTCATTGAGATGTAATTAGGCTAATACTGCAATGATTCAGTGTCATCCAATGGAATTACACAAGGACAGATTCAAGCTCATTATCTCCTAATAACTTCATGTACCTGTGAAGAACTTCTTATAGGATATGAGTCACGTGTCGGAAAATGTATATCACCTTTGTTTTTTCTACGAGCAAATATTGAATAATAGCCTTGTTTTAATTTAACTCGATTTGTACAAGTAGCACAAATGAAGGGTTATACATAAGATGAACACATGACATTTTAAACCCACGTCTTAACCTTTCAGAGCAGATAGACTCAGCTTGACCTCAACTGCACACACAGCACTTCAGGGAAGAAGCTATATAGAAATAGTAAAGTTCATTTTGACAAACACCTGGAGGCAGAGAAACAGTGAGGGAACCACTGGTGTTTTAGTGAATATGCCAGTAGACTGAAAAGGGAAAACTCAAGAGCATTTGTTGTTCTTTTTTAAACAAAAATGACGAATTGATGTATAATACTTTAAAATCATATTATTGGTATGTTCTAAACCTTTTCATAATTGCCTGTTATTTATGTAACTTGCTAGCCACTGGCAGAATTTCATTTCCCAATATCTCCAGCACAGCAACAGGGCAGCGCTGAGATGTATGAGAATGGGAGGCATGGTCACGTGATGTGATGTACACACATAAAAAAGCACATAAATGGGTCTGGAGAGACTGATGGGATTTTAAAAAGCTTTTAGAGGGCATTAGCCTTGGGCTCTTTCCCACTGCACCTCAATGCCAATCTCAGAGCAGGAGGAGAGATGGAAGCAGTAAGGGGAGGGAAAAAAATACACACCCACTGCAGCTTCACAGCTCAAGCTAAACCCTTTCAATTATAGCCCTGAAGTAGAAGCATGGGGTGCCAAGAAAAAGCTCTCATCCATCCTTCTCCAGGAGAGGGAGACTCCTCTACCTTTACTGAAATACCCTTTAGAAGCACTCCCTGCATGAGGCTGCCTGGATGAGCAAGTTCTCGTTTCATATCACTCCCATCATAACCAATGTGTACATAATGGATCAAAAAAGGGGATTGCGAAGTCTCACCTGTGTCCTGAGGGCCTGTGGACTCTGTTATCTCAGTCCCATCCATGCTGTCCTCCTCATCCACAACAACTCTCCCTCTGGTGCGACCCCTAGGGTGAGAAAGAGACACAAACAGATAAATAAATGGAGGTAGTGGGGGGAAAAGAGACAAGAAAAAGTGCCTAGGTTGCTTCGGGAGGTGGGGAGGGGGGTGGCAGTGTGGTCATGAATTAGTTAAATATAGTCACAGCTGTCACTGATTTTTAATGGAGGCACTCAAGCCGCTAGGCAAGGCGGAAGGGTGGTAGTGGGGGCTGCACAATGCAGACTGGTAGTATGCAGAGTTTAAAGATGGAGTCAGGCTAATCTTGATAACACTGCTCATCAAGAGTCACTATGGCATTAAAGGTAACACCATCCACACATAAATGTCTAAAGCTATGTAGGGTGAAGTTAAAAATGACTCACTACTTAAAAAAAAACAAAACAAGAAGTACAATATGTCAAAACATACCATCATAACTTAAGTATTTTTCATGATCATCATCATATTCTCGTTATCATTATTTTAATCATTATTGATTATTAATCATTATTCTCTTTTACTGTACTTTTTCAGTAAAAATAAAATAGCAAAAAAACCCCCACTAAAATCGCAACTCATGCTGCAATATCTGAAAAAATAATTGCGCCACGTTCATACAAAATGTGTTTGTTCATCTTCAGAGCAACATGGAACAAATACTACTATCATTTCCAGCTCCCTGAGGGACAACGACTCATTACAGTCTAACTGAACATGCTCTAGTTGAATTTCAAATCAGGATACAGACGCTACTGATTATATGATAATAGCTCTGTAATTTAAGAAACCACAAACAAATATCAAGATCATGAATGTGCATGAGTCATGCTTGGTATCTTAAACAGACATATCCTTAGGGGTGTTTGCGTAGTGTGACTGTGATGTATATCACGTCCTAATAAAATGACCATTATTGAAGCTTTGGTTAAAGATGAGAGAATATACACTGGGTGCAGAGAATGAATTTTACATCTTTGTATTAAATATGTTTTAGTCTTTCTTGTTATTGAAAAAAAGGTTGGCTCAAGTCAAACTTTCATTCTGCTTCCAACACATTTGATATAATGGTGCTTTAAGGGAAGTTGATGGTTAGCTTCAATAACAAATATATCGTTTCAGGTATGACTCCAAATGAAATAGAACAACAACTGATTATAAATTAAACATGTCAAAGTTGGGTTTGTACTTACATTAGAAATAAGGTGATGGTTACATTTTCAGAACAGAGGTTTTGTGAAAAAGGTCAATGCTCTAGTTAATTTTCCATTGAATAATGCAAAACAATTTGTTCTTAGCAACCAGCAAGATCATCATGTTCAATGAATTTTTGAAAAGCCTATTTGAGATAATAAACTATAATTTCTAGCTGTGCACAAACGATGTCTCTGAAGAATATGAGTTTATTACAAGGGAAATATTTCCTTCAAACCCAACATGTTACTTAAAAACTATTATGGTTCCACAGGGTTTGAAAAAGCAGAAACTACTCTTTACATACCAGGTAAAGGTAATCCTAGCTGTCTTTAACAAGGAGAACACAATAAACCTAACTCTTAAGTAGCAATCTCCACCGTTGCCCTGTGTAATCAGTATTGGATGCGATCACTGTGTTTTTGCATTTACAGTTTATAATCTTGAAGATTTCATTTTGTTCTCTTTCGCCGATAATGCTTGATGACTGCAGTTGCGTTTTTAGACCTCAACAGTTTCAGTTTCAATTTCCATCGTCTGAATCACCAACCTTTTCTTTGTTTGTTCAGTCACAATAACCATTTACTCACATCGCGAGGAGGTGAGTTGAAGGGGTTACTTATTACTTGTATTTATATTTATTTAAAACAGTGGCGCTGAATATGTGGTCAGATCTGAAACCTTGTTTACTTTCTTTAAAACAAAGGTTCCTCATCACGTCTTTTTCTAGAGGCAAAAACTTGGTTGTCTTGATTGTCTTCACATCATTGACAACATTTCACCTTCATTTGTGAACTCTGGTTTCATCAGATTTCTGATGACGGTATTGGCGCAGTTATGAATCCTGAGTGCTGATTGACTCAGCGAAGGAGAGCAGCATTAGATTCTGGTTAGCCAGCATCTCATCTCCCTCATTCAGCATCAACGCGCTTCGCTGCATTAAGTTAACTTTTGTGCTGTTTAGTGCTTATCTTTGGGCTTTTTGTGTATAGTCAAGCCCTTTGGTTTCTCTCCAAATCTATCTGCTCTATGGGAGGGTTTATAAGGGCTTAAAGTATATAAAAATAACCATACAAACAATATGGTTTCTACTTCTGGGATTTTCAACTTTCGGGGAGGGGTCAAAATTGTCATTTTGGTAACAGGTATTTTAATTCAATTCATAACGGTAACTAGTTTATGCAATCAAACTGGAGCAATAATGATGTTCCATCTGCACTACAATGCATTTCTAAATGCACAGCGTAGCTTGAGGGTGAACCTAGACACGGTGCGAAGAAAAAAAGTGCTCAAACTTAAATATGTGTTTGACGTATGACTGACAGAGGCTGAGCAAATCCTGTCCAAACCTTCCTACCACAACAGCTACATACTGACACTCCACTGTATTGGACAAAGTATAATACAAAACCGTCAACCACATACTTGAAAGCAGAGCTATTCAGGAGTAAAACATATTGTGATGTAGTAAATAAGTTTGCACCTTGCAGCTACAGTTTACCGAAGGAAACACAAGAATTGGATCAGAAATGTGTTTTGGCAAATATTCATTATTAAAGGATTTGGACTGAGATCCAAGCCACAAATACTTGATCGGGATATCCCTTCTCATGTGTCTACCTCCTGTTGAGTGACCTAAAAATATCTCATTACTGCTGCTTTTTAAGATTTTCTCTCAAGTGACACATTAAATGTACTCTTAGACTTTGTTCTTCTTTCCTACGGCAACAGCACAATTTTTAAACATTTTTTTTGCAGGCAATTTGAAGACAGTGCAACCCTTTCCATATCCTACTGAATGTGCCCAGTCAGCGAATCAGACAACCAAGCCTACATTTTCAGCCATATGCCTGTGTGCCAACTCATACAGATGAGCATATGCACACACACACACACACACACACACACACACACACACACACACACACACACACACCTCGTTTACATACAGTATGGAGAGATCTGTCAGTGTCAGCATCCTCCAATGGGAGCTCTGTTAAACTAATCTTGGAAGCGCCATGTGGAGGGGATAATTGTCATGGATACAAATTAAATAGCAACATCAATTGTTAGCATGCTAAGTGGGGAGAGCAAACACGGGCCAAATGAGAGCAGCACGTCTCAGGGGTACTCAGGAGGATACAGGGGGTTGGAAGTGAGGGAGGAGATGCAGGGATGGAGGGGGAGGTGGGGTAATTTTCGGTGCCACTGGAGAGAAAAATCACAAATGGCTGGATGCCAAATCAACCCCTCCCTCTAAATGACTTCCATGTCAAGATAAGGAACAACCCTAAAACCCAAGAATGACAGAGGAGGCCTCTAGCAAACCTTGGCTAAGACATAATTACCTGCAAGCTTGAGTCAAACATATCTTAATGGGGTGAAAAACAAATCAGATTCAAACAGAGGGCTCTTTTCATGTTATTGTAAAAGGTGCGAACAAAAATCGCTGAGCCAATGATGGGATTAGTGCACAACGGAGTATGAACTTGTTCAACTCTCGTGAGGCGAAAGATTTTTTTCCATTAATAATAATCACAATAACAACAGATGACTGGGAGCGACATTAAGAAAATAAACTAAGAAAAACAACTGCAAAAACAAACTGACACGACAAACTACAATATCAAAGTCGACAACAGGTCAATATCCAGTTATATTAGAATGAATCTCTGAAGCGTGGGTCTAAATTTTAGCTCTCACTAAATGACCAATTTAACGATGAAGGCCTTTGCTCAGTGTATGAAACAAGGAGCTCGTAGAGATGGGGGTGAGCAGAGAAATCAGACTTAAGTGATATGTATTTTCAGTTGTGTACTTCACCTGAACAGCACCACACAAAACGTCAGAGACATGTAAAAAGCAATAGACAGCCGCGCACCAGGACCCAGCTAAATGTGTTTACAGCCGCAGCAGAGCAACAAACCATTTACGTCTTTCGGCCATGTCTCACGCTCAAGTTTACCAGACCACACTGTCTTACAGGCTTTAATTTACATGTCCACAGAAAACACTTTTACTGTCTGTAGCTAATGACATTTAAGTGGGTTTTGACTCCAGGGGGCAAATCCAAATGCAGAAATTAGCTGTGTGTAACATTTTCATCTATGATCGCACACAAAAAGTGGTTGACGTGACGCATTTACATAGACTGCTACACAGCATTCAACTGTAATTATATATAACTACGCTAAAGGCATCAAATTTCAGCACTGAGGCAGCCAGTTATTTCACTGACAAACGCTCAAGACTAACATTCAACCCCATACCCTGCACAACTTATCCCACCCCCCCTACAGTCCTACCACAGGGAGAGAGAGGGAGAGAGAGGGGGAGAAAAAAAAGAAAAGGTGAAAATAATGCTCTGGTAAGTAGTCCCAGCTAGCACAGTGCTGCCTGGAAAACCTGACACGGATCATGCTGCTCTGAAATGGACTGACTAGCAGATGGAGCGTGGGCAAATCTAGTAAATTCCAGTAACCAGGTCCACAAGAGCAGTTTCTGACACGTCCTCTTTTGTCACAAGGTAACCGGATTTTGACACTTTACATCGGTTATTCTAATATTTTTTACACGGTGCGCACATCAATTACAAGAGGCAGCTAGTCGGCCCGAACGCAAGATGTTCCAGGAGGGTAATTCACAGCTCTGTGAAGCTGTTACACTCTCGAGTGTACGTGATTGAGCATAGTGTGTCACTTATCATCCTTTTACAGTTGATATAGTTTGGTTTCTAGACGCCCAAACAGGTAGTTTCAAGCCAAGAGGACCAGCCACCCGTTGGCCACCCTATTGTTTTTATGGCCAATGATGAGATTAGAAATTAGGGTGTGCTGGAGTGGCTGAAAGGCTCTTTGTTAAGAGTCGATGGAGGGGGGACGGTCTAGGGTGCATGAGCTCACTGTTATGCTTTCGGAAGGTGCAGTAGATGTTACTCGGTTTAATCCAAAATGAGATAAATAACTGCAGTATTAATATTGAGCTACATGAGTTCAGCCATTCTCTGCAGCCTTATAAAAATCCTGTTTTTACACAAGCGACCGTGGTCTTAATTGAGACAGATTTCTGCTGATGTTTCGTTCTTGACCAGTTCATCAACATGGAGCGATTCAAGTCTGTCCCAGGTCATCCTTTCACTGTGGCATTAACGCATCGTCTGGATGCTTGCAGATTAAACGATCCATTGGGAGCAGGGTATTAAGATTGATTGAGAGGACAGACTAAGGAGAGAGTTAAGAACCTCACGGGCCGTATATTACAGAGCAGCTCTAAGCCTCATTATATGTTTCTACGGAAGTCACAAAAAAGCCAGGACCATCTTACAATGTCTCGTAAGACATTTCTGTACTGGTGTTAACTTTAAATCAAGCTGCTTTGAAACTGTTAAAATCCATGTATGACAAGAAGTCCAACCAGCAAATTTGATTTAAAAAAAATCTGGCAACAACTAACCCCTAAAGCTGAAAATTTTCTCAGGCTTGAACAACCAACTGCAACACCCAGAATGACAACAATATTGTGAATCTTATGAAACACATTAAATATGCTACACACAATCTAGGTTACATTTGTTCTCAGAAATTAAAACAGCCCGCTGTAGTGACTGAGGGACTTGTTTTGTACATCTTCTGTCGCAACACTGAGAAATTTTGACTTTTTTTCTGCGTCAAAATCAGACAGACCCACATTATCTAGATTTCATTATATTGTTAAGTTAATAAATAAACAAAATAACTGGGAGACAACAGCTGCTGGGGTAGAGGCAGTAAACACCATGATTTAAAGCAACATCACATTTTTAAAACATATTTAGCCCATGACTAGCTTACATTTAACAGTTAGCGTTAACGTGTAACATTGCATCAAGCAAGTATTGCTGCTATGGTTACCCACAGTTTAATACACAATGCCTCATGAGCTGATGTAGAACGGTTGGTATTTGAAACGTTGTGGTATGATTTTAACGGACACCTTCATCTTATCTCTTCCTATTTTACCCGGACAAACTCCATATGAGAACGGGCCGCCTCACTGAATGTAATGAGAATATTCTCAGTGTTTTAAAAAGACTAGTTTGTTTGCTGGAGGTAAAACCTACTTCTTTCGGTTTTTTGGCGTCGATGAGGGTGGCGCCTGGGGTAGGATGGTGGCGGATGCGGCAGTGGATGCAGCAGCATCCTTGCGCGGCCTGCCACGTGGTCGCTTGTCTGCGTGGGCAGGACTTCCTGTGGACGTAGCCCCTGCACTGCTGGAAGGCGGTGAGGGTCCCTGGTCAGAGGGTTCCACAGTCTTATCCTCTGATGACATTCTGGAAAAAAAAAACAACAAGAAAGATGAGGTTATAATTGGAGTAATGCAGTTAGCTTGGCAAAATTAACTCGACTTTTGCATGCATAATATTGCAAGAGAGGTGTAGCCTCATATGTGATGTCTGCTTCGGTGGTAATCAATTATGAGTCTGTTCTTAGTTTTGCTTGATCACAAAGAGATCACTAAAAAGAAAACCCTTGGGCACCCGGTTGGCAGAGAACCCCGCCTCATTCTGATCATATTCAATGAGTATGAAGCATCTTAAAAGCTATTTTTAAGCCCAGGGTGGGTTACCTTCTATCCAACCAAAGATCCCTGCATTTCTTGAAACATCCTCAGCATCTTTAGTTGAAAATTGTCCAACTCTGAGCACAGAAACGTTCATCAACCCAGCATTCGGCCGACGTGATCAAAGTGGAGGCAGCATTTTTAACTTTGTACTCAAAGCGGTGTGCAATCACTCCAAACTGACCCACTCCAGGTTTTCCATTTGCTACAACCCACCCACTGAAAGAAAACCCACTACAAACCGCTCAATGGTAAATACGGTGAATGTTGCCCTTTAGTTGCATTTTACAATGTGAAAAGAAATGGACCACTGGAGAAACAAAAGGCAAACCGTCTGAGAGTTGCTTTACGTTCAAAACAAGGGTTTGGTGATATGATAATATATGCCATGAGACAATTTGCAAACAGCCACAGATTGGTCTTAACTATTTTTTAACGTGTATCTCCCCTTTAATATATATCATTATTTTCGGAAATGGCATAATTCATCCAATCGGTGAACAGAATGCGATTTGGAAATAACTTGAGTTTTCAGGCGTTTGATTGGATGGATTTGTTATATAAATCAATTCGTATTTACTTATTTTATGCATCATTATGGGGGTTGTGTAAAAATGTAATATATAGTGATGAAGACTTCATCCATGTTGCCTTCCTATGGCAGGAGCTAAGGCAAAGAAGCATGAAAACATTTGAACTTCTGCGAAAAATTCATTGTTATCTTGAGCTATATCACTTCACTTTGTTAACTGAAAGTAGAAAATAAAATAAACTAGAGTTTCTGACATGCTTTGAAATCAATCTGAATGACTGTACATGGGCAGAAAAATATCCACTGGCTGTTTGTATCCAGAAGATGCAAACAACACTCCAGCAGTCAATTTCTTTAAATAATGTCAGACAAAAGGGGTATTTGGACTGTATGTGAATACAGTTTGCTCAGGAGACATACTTGTGCCCTGGAGTGGAAGAAGGAAAAGAAAAAGAAAAAAAAAAACACACCTCGACTTACAATTGCACCACTTAACGCTCCATGGCAAAATCAAGCCACTCTGCAACTCTC
>JAOXYL010000071.1:11582220-11614406 GCA_028564955.1 Terapon puta
TTTTAATATTGATTGTTAAAAGAGTGTTCATCTCTCCACTAGAGGTACGGAGACTTACGCACTATGCAGCATTTCAGTTGCTCTGGCAACCTGCGGTGGACAAATAACCCCACGATAAGACTTTTTTGTTGTTTCTCTTTAATTCATCATTCATCTGTAGCGTTCCTTGTAGTAGAGAGCTACGTACAGTGGAGATGGATATGAATTCTGGTTTAAAATGGTTTACACTATACGACCAGATGCCGTGTGTCATTTTTAAGATAACACCTCAAAAAGACGCCTTTTTGTTATTTTAATCTGCCACCCATCTGTATTACCCTGTTTTACACGTTAGGATACATGGATGAGACAACAACATGAGGGACCCACAGATCTAAAATGTTGATCATAACAATGAAACAAGCAAATATAAATAAATATTTTTATTTATAGAAAATAAGGGGCCAGGGAAGAAAAGTGAACCTACCAGAGAAAAGAGAAAGAGGAAGATATGTAATGGGGGTTTTTAACTGTATACAAGTCAACTCTATAGGCCTTACATACAACATATTCTAATATCAAAGAGTAATTTCATGATCAAATATTATTTCCAAGTACTGAGATGAGAGCTGAGTATGAAAACGAGCAGAAGTGTGAACTGTCAGCAGAGGTGTTCACCACAATGTTTCCCTTTGAGGAAAGAATGAAATCTTCACTTGCATTTCTCAAGTTTAATGGAATAATATCAGAGACTATTTCTATGTGTAAATATACCAAAATGAAATACATATTTGGCTTTTTGTTTATTTAACAATAAGCAGGATGGACCCTGCAAGACTGGAAACAACTTTTTTTTCTTGTAATGCAGCATTAGTTTGCTCTTTAGTTCATTTTAAGAGGATTTCCAGTTCTTTTGTTCCCAAAATGATTCGTTTCATCATCAGCTTTATTCTATGATATCAAACAAATGTCTACAGTAACTTTTGAGATTTCAAAGATGTACCTAAGTCATGCATTGTGGTCAAATAAATGAATGAGACTAATACTGAGCATTACCAGGAAGTGTGGCATCGGAGGTCTCTTTTTTGGTCAGCAGTGTGACCTGGTGTGAGCTAAGTGTGACACACTGCACGTACAGGTGTCACTTTCTAAATTACGACCTTTGAGCTGGTGTACACTTACACCAGTAACCACCATTGACCTAATTACCCTGAACCACACGAAGCTGCTGTTTAGCGTTGTGTCTGTGATACCCTTGTGGGCCCATTTCTTATATCATGACCTGCTGACCTAGACTAAGACTGTTAGCTTAGTCCAGTCTACTCTGTACTATCAAACTTGAAACTTTATCATAAATTACTTAATGTTTATGCTGGAACTGATTTGGGTTAGGGTTAGGTAGCCTATCTATTTCTATACACCAGAGGTGTCCCAGTAAGTCATCCCACTGAAGACTGTGAGGCAGCTTGGACAGAAACAGGACCCTGACACTTAAGCAGCTAAATGATTTATTTTATCATTTACACATGTGCTTTATTTCTTTGACAATGTGTTTATTTCTCAGACAAACACAACTGCACATTACAAGAAGTTCCTGTTTTATATATTCTGGTTGCCGTAGATATAGAAAGGATCTTAATGCAAGACTTAACAGCATCACATTCATTTCACAGAATTAAAACATAGAAAACAGATGTGTCTTCTGAAATCATATGAAAAAGGTTCATTTGTGCCATGTAGTAAAAAACAGTTTAGTTATGTTACAGACAGAGGGCAGTATGGTTCTATTTTATAAAACTAGGAGTTGTAATCATATCAAATTGCCATCTCCAATTCAACATGAGAAATGCAGTCTGGTTCTTTCTCTGCCTGTTCAACATGCCTCTTTTTTTATCTTGTTTTTCTACTGTTCATCTGGGTATTCATCTCATAAACAATAACCCAGTTCGTGGTGTTTTTTTTTTCACACATCAGAGACATCCTGTTCTCTGCTGTGGGAGATGTCACTGTTACTGACACAGTGGAGCTGGGGGAGCAACGATAAACCCTGTGAGAGGTTAAAAATGCAAAGTACACATGATGTGCCTTTACTGAGTTGGCACAATGGGCTATTACACCAACGAAAAAGCTCACCATTTTACAAAAAGTTTGAAGAAAGTGGGGACGGTGAATTTGAACTCTGAAATCTGAACACGCGTGCATGTCTCCCATATTTCCAGGCTCATCTAAATCTCTACAATGTAAAATTATTATGTTGGTTTTTATAATTATTAGCAGACAAATGTGTTCTAATACAATAAGTCATTTCAGCAAAATAAACGGTAATTACATGCTGAGTGGATAAATGCTCAAGGAGTTCTTTTCTGGTTGTTGAGCTTAATTGATGCCCTTTGGCTATCAGCATTAAGGACTAATTTTCAGGAGAATAAGAAGGCACTGTGACTGTGAGATAAAATAGGCTTTTTCGAGGCTAATGACCTACACTTTGCTAGCCATGCGAGCCATCGTGTGGGTGTTAAGTCTTGAAATGCAATAGATATGCGCTGCTTTTCCCTGCAAAATAATTGCTCGCTGTTTATGATGGTGTTTTTCCCCCCATATGGTATTTTGAATTCATTCCATACATGCAATTTGCTGATCATTATGTGCAAACTCTGACATTGTTATGCTGTGCATTCAGAAAGTGAGGGACCCCACAATGCAAGACAATCCACATTTAGATAAGATGCATAAAGGACACCATTACCGAAAGGTGATGTAAACCATGTAGTCAGACTCAAAGTCGGGAGAGACATCAGATCATTATTTTGCTTCGGCTTCAACAATAAAACTGCCGACAACATCAGGTTGACAACCGCGTCACATTTCAGTTTCCCCATATGTCTCTTATAGGAGACTTTTAGATGCTGCTCAGGGTAGGGCAAAAGGCAGCTGTATAGATGGTTGCCGAATAACAGGATAGACAGCTGCCAGGTGAGCAGATGGATCATATTGACATAATAGGAGAGACAAGAAACATGAAACCAGATGCAGGCAGGGCTCTTTGTCTGCAGAAGAACAGGTATTATAGGATTCAGCTCATATTAATTCACTGCACAGTCAGATAATTATTTTCCACACCCGCAGAACGTATTTTAAAACTTTAGTATGTTGTAAAAATTAGGCTCAGCATGAGTGCTGAAGACCACAGAGAGTACACAAACTTCAAAGGCCTTCAGGATAGGGAATCTGTTTTAATCTTTAATTTCAAAGAGATAAAATGTTTAAATATTTCAGGGACAAATTTGCATCATAATTTCTTCTGACAAGTGGGAGTTTAAAGTCAGTGCGGAATGACTGTAACTTACCTTTCAACAGAGAGGGGTTTTCATCACAGTCTAATTAGAGAGCAAAAAATGCAAACTTTTAAGAACAAAACTTCTAGAAGGACTTTGTTTGATTCGGACACATTAAACAGGCAAAATTAGAAACGTGGAAGCGAGAGAGAGAAAGAAAGAATGAGTCTGTCTCTTGTTTGTGCCATATCTCCAAAATCAAGTCTTTGGTCTTGACGAGCTTTAAATAAAGTGAAAAGATTGAAAGTTTTAGATTTTAGAGAGTGTACCAGCTGAGATGTAAGCTCCAAAAAGGAATCAAAGCCAATCTATTAATTATTAGCTGATCAATGAAGAAAGACTGACCCAAAGCCCAAAATCCTGCACAAAAATGATTGAATAATTGACTACATGTGTTTTAAAAGCTTCAAGTATTGTGTTTCATTACTTTGTGCAACATTACTGTCCTCTGATGTTGTATAACTCAAGTCACAAGGTTGCACTGACCTTGCCTGGTCCTTCTGACCCATGACGGAAATTGATTGCACCGCAGAATTATTTTTGAAATGATAAAACACTACTTTGCAGAAAAAATGAATCCCTGCTTTGCAGGAAAAAAAAATTAAATTGAGGCAGAGGGGATTTGCAATTTTTCTGACTTTTGCACAAGCTTTAATGTATAAAGGCCTCTGAGTGTAGTCCCTACTTGATGAACAATTCTATTGCCCATGGCTGGAGGAGCTAATTAGAATCTATTTATAATCATAGGGGAATATATCCAAAGAGCTACGAGAGTGAGGAGGCTAGAGAAAGAGAGAGAGAGAGCGGGTTGAAGGGGAGGAGAGAGAGGGTGTCATAAAATCAGTCGGCATGCTGTGATATCTGAGACCAAGACATTCACATCCAAGGAGCCAGACAAAACCAAATTAACACGTTCGCACAGACGAGGCAGACTTTCCCTCTTTTCTTCTGTGAGGAAAAGGAGTGGAGCAGCAGTTTACGGCACATTCTTGACTAATACAAGGGCATAACCGGAGTGACGAAGGGGAATCACTTGATCTTAAAGTTGCAAGTTCCAGAAACTTCTCGTAAGAGCTTTCAGTAGTCAAGTCTTATGTAAAGGTCTCGAGGGGCCAGCGCAGACAGACGCCCTCTCACGAGGATGAGGAGAACTGAAGAAGCAAAATGTGTGAGCCCCGTGATCAAACAATCCCATCTAGTTTGTCAAAATGACATTAAGACACTTTTGTATATTAAACGGGAGAGACTGTAATTCCATTCTGTACGTCTCTCCGGCTAACCTTCATCTGCACTCGGCAGTTGCATCATCAAAGATTCCAATCAGGAGCGGGCTCTGCCTCGCTGCTTTGTGCAAAAAACATGACCGTGCTGTCAGCTCTCTGCAGCCAACCACTTATGTTTATGCAATGATATGACCCAGAGCAGACGCAAAGCAGTGAGTTCAGCGTGGCCCACCCATCATCCACGGCATTAACAGGGTGTCAGACTGGACTTGTGAATAGCTAAAACACCCAGTCACGTGTGCGCAGATAGAAGTAGGACACAAACATGAGCGGACGGGTCAATATGCTGTGCTTTAGCCGCAATCACACGAGTTGTTTATCACATTGGCTCAGATGGAGAACACATTGGTCCTTCTCTCAGCCAGTGTTTATTTAAAGGCGAGAATACAAAAATAGTACCAACTGAAATAGCCTCTGATCCACTTATAACAACCTGATTCGCTCTGCATCGGGTAATGGTTGATGGATGCGACAGGATGAAAATATCAGGCCAGGATATAAAATGAGATGTTTTCCCTCTATTAAACATGAGCCCCCTGCTATTCTTCTCTGTCGCATCATCTCCATGTTGTCGTTTTCTCCTCTCCCCCACTGTCCCTTTCTCCCCTGTTATGTTCTACTGAGGCAAGACTCAACCCCTGTCCACTTTCTCTTTCGGAAAAGCAAAACGCTTCTAGACAGTGGGCTCCCTTGCAGGCACACCCAAGAGGCCTTATTAAAGCCAAGGTTAAATCCCACCCTGCTCTGTCTCACACTTCACACGAGTATCCACTCTAAGAGTTCTCTAATATCCTGGATTCTCTGCTGCACTCTAACTCCTCAGAGACAGAGGCATCACACTGTACAGGATGGTACAGTAATCCTGGCAGCACTACAAAGAGCCAAGGTGAGATGCTTCTCTGTTTTTGCTCTGAGCCCCCCCAGGAAAGGAGCACAGCGTGTGATTTCAAACTCGTCTCGCTGGGGTTAGAGATTATCTCACCTCATTATATGTTATTAGAAGTTGTTTTTGTTCCATTTTACGTGGCTGCTTTTGATAGAGGGAGGCAAACAATGTTGTTGAGCACCGCTGTGAACCTTCAACGTGTTCACCTTTTCCGCGGTGATTTGCTCGCTTATAATAAAAAAAAACTGTGAGAGAAAGCCTCCACGTGAAGTGCTATTGTTGTAGCATTATCTCCTGTAACTCTGAAAATTTCATTTGGTCGTGTGGCACCATAAAGCAGCCTCTTCGCTGCATAAATCATTTGTCTGACTCAGATAATGCCTCATGGAATTTCTCAAGCCTGCCACAGCAATAGCGGAGATGAATTCATAGGGCTCAAGTTCCCATATAAACCCGGGAGAAAGGGTAGTGGGCCGTGAGACACCAGAACTGATGCTCTGTCCTCAAGCCATATCGGGGAGTGGAGCGAATGTGACAGAGAAGATTGAAATGGGCTTTGCTGCGTGATCCCAGGCCTGTTGACACACAGGGCTCTCCGCCACTCTTCGCTGGAGAGAATAGAGAAAGGTTGAGTATTATCCACCAGAAATTCTCTTTGAAGTCTTCCCTGTTGAGGATTTTAAGCATCACCATATAATAGCATACAGCCGTTATTTTTTTGTGTCAGAAAAATTTTACAATAGGCAGTTTTATGAATGACTTGCCAGCAACAGTGGAGTTTACACAGTTTACAGCTGTCACCTCTGTTTAGGTTTCAGTGATCACACTTAAAGGAAAAGCAGTCACACTGGATAGTAACATCAACACCGGATGCAGAGAGGATCTTTCCAAAATATTTAGTTTATTTAACCAAACTCTGAAGTCCTGATAAAATCAGAACTTGTCGCTTATACTTTTTTTGTATGCAGATTAAAGAAATAAGATGTAAAACAGCAGGCTTTAGAGGTGCTTAGAGTTTTGGTCTTTGGGCAGAGCCAGACGCGCTGATTTCTCTTGCTTCCAGTCTCCATGCTGAGCTAGGCTACCTGCCTCCCCGTTTTAGTTTGAGTGGTATCAATCTTCTCATATAACGATCTTCTCATCTATGGAAAGAGAGCAAATCAACATATTTCATATTAGCGTTGAACTATCCCATTGATAAAGAGCCAGGAGGTGAAGTACCACGGGGGGACAGTAAGAACTTATCTGATCATAATAGTAAATGTGACATGGAGACTGACTGAAACATTTACTGTTAAAAGGATAAAAACTTTGAGACTCAGTATATTCAGACATTGATTTATAAGGATTTGGGTTTCAGGTTTTCACACATTTCAGTGATTCACCATGATTGGATTTTTAGGAATATTAACTGTGTCAACTTCTGTCATATGGCTGCAGGTTTAAGTGACAAAATAAATATTCATTATATTTATTCATTCTAATTACAATCTTTTGTTCTTGTCTCAAACTCTGAATTATATTTTATTTTGTTGCACCTTTCCCAAGGTCAAGAAAGCATCTGCAGCCTCACAACTGTGGGTTTATCTTCTTAGGTTTATTAAAAGTGAACTAAAACATCCCTGCCTGTAGGTATTTTGAATAATTGCATTCAGTTATAAGAAAATGATGACAACCACTTGAGAACTTTTATGAACAGAGCAAAAAAGGCATCAAAGGAAAATGAGTCATATTTGTGTTTACGGTGTCTATTTTCTGTCACAGTGAGAGTCCAAAAGCATTGTGAATTCCCTGCATATATGCTTGTCAAAGATATTGGAACAAGGCTATAACATTACAGCACCAATCACACTTATTCCAATATCTGTGTGCCAAAAAATGTCAAACCATCCCTCATTTTATTTTGGTTATATTTATTTATTTTTCTCTCCCCAGAAATATGTATCTTGGTAATAAGCTCATGCTGAATGGAGAAATCTATGACAGTTTGTTGCAAGTGTGATGCTGAATACTAGACAGGAAATACAGCAACTCATGCTTTGTGTTATCAAGCTGTCATGTTGTTTGTTTGCACAGCAATGAGCTATGATGAAGTGTGGGTAGTGTTTTGGAAGTGATTTGCAGGCAATCATATTTTTCCTTATTGTCGCTCTACACTGGACGCGCTGTCTTAAATCATACGAAAGATGAATGACTTATAACTAAATTAGGCGAAGAGAGATCATCAGTATGCGCGTTGTTAATGCTTGGATATAACGTGACATATAATGACAGATTAAGATGAACTTTATCCAATAAATTTTCCTGAGAAGTGCAGGGCCAAAAGTTATGTGCAGCAATTTCTTTCTGTCTCCTGATTTAAGTAATGTGTACGGAATATGGAAATGCTGATGGTCAGTATTTTGCGGGAAGGACAAGCAGTCAGACAGGAAGATCTCAGTATCCATCCATCCATCTGCTTATGGAACCTATCCCAGCACACATTGGGTGAGAGATGGGGTACATCCTGGGCATGTTGCCAGTCTACCACAGGGCTTACACAGACCTCAGTAGAGCCAATTAAATTCTGTGTGTTTCAGTGGTTCACCAAGCCGCTGCTGAGAGCTGCAGCCACAGTTTTGAAGATGGCCTTTTACATTTGAATAATGTTCAATTGTCCACACAGCTTTGCTTTCACTTTGTTATTTGATGAAGTGGTTTTCCTTTTGTGCCTGTAAATGAACATTTGGATTTAAGATCCCAATGAACCCTGTGAATGTTCCAAGTAATAAAATATCAGACGCCAACTGATTAACTAAGTGCACTGAGCCAAGGTACAGTATGAAGTCAATAAAACTTTTATACTGCAGTCAGACAAATGAATTCAGTAATGGTATGAGTGTATGGCAATGCAAAGTCCTATATGTTACTATACGTGCACACTATGAATACCTAGGAGGCCAGGGATGGGGAACAGCATGCCATAGCAAGCAGCAGCTGTCCAGGTTTGTATTTAATCCAGGTTTTTAGCCATGATAATGACATGGCTCTCGGGATGGCAATGTCCATCTGCTGCTCACCACTTTGGTCCAGACTGAAATATCTCAATGACTATTGGATGCCATTTTGCACCAACGTTCATAGTCCATAGTTGCATTGCCTTTGTGAGCATTTTGGTGTTAGCATTTAGCTCAGAGTGTAACTGTGCCCATAAGTACAGCCTCTCTGAACAACTAGGTTTTTATACACTGCAGTTCAGTGAGTGGTTGCTCTTGTTATTGACGGTGTGCCAATCAGTAGGATTTTGGCTGCACACAGACCTGCAGACCCTCAGATCCTCATCCTTCCTGCAGAACTGTTAGTGAGGTGGGAACGTGAGATAAGGCAGAAATTTCAGGGACATTTTGTTAAGTTTTCAATCTGTTGCAGAGTCTGGCCAGCTGTCGGGTTCCAGGCGTCCCTTTTCCTGTTGGACTGCAGGTCAGAGCACACTAATTAGCCAAAACCTTTCGCTGACAAGTTGACAGGTTGCAGGGACATTAGAGTCATGAGTGTTAGATTATGTTTTCATCAGCCTACATCTTGTTAGCATTGCCTCTCCTTTACAGTCTGGTTGAAGGATTCAGATGGATTATTTCCAAGGGGAACAAGGCCACCTTTCAAAATAGGCCAGTTTCTTGAACCAATACATGCATCTGTCCTGAATCTCTCAGCTGGGCAAGAGAGTGAGGAGCCCATCTGTCAATAATTAAATCTGTATTCATTGGAAATTAAGCTTGTAGGTAGTATTTAAAGTCCTCCAATGTTGATATATATTTATTCTACATCACATAACTCATGTTACTGTGACCTAGCTGAAGAAAAATCATGGGTGAAAAGGAAGTAGCGAGTTCAATGAATTACCGGCCAACTACTGTGCAACACTCTTATATGTCACAGTTGTTTTGGTGTTTGTGTAACCGAAAGCTACTTTTCAAAGTTGGTCAGGAAGAATGTGCTGAGGTCAGCAGCCCAGCTCAGAGAGACTTATGAAAAGGAATAGATGCTGCTTTACCGTTCCTGCTGGCTATATGAAATATAAATCATAAATCAGCGTCTGTCTGTTTGGTTGCAAATTAATACCTACATTCATCCTTGAAGGGAACAGGAATTATCAAAGAGACTAATTAGGATGATATACAAGGTATTTGAATGAGGTCACATTGCACAGCTCCTCCAAAAAACGTAGCCAGAGGACCACTGTGCAGGCCTTTATGTTATCATGTATTTTAGAACAGGGTCTTCGACAGTCCGGAGAACGATGCAGTGGGCCAACATGAAATGAGTGAAAACTATCCCAAATTCAGTCCTGGGCTGAATGTGAGGCTGCTGAATAAGTCATGCAGTCCAGGTCCATTAGGGAATTGCCAGAATTCTCTTTCCCGACCAACAAGGGATCACTTCAAAGTTTGATGAGGGCTGCAATGAGACTGCTCACCGTCACAAACCTGATATGGGATGTTCCAGGTGTGAATGAAGTTAACTGGGATTGCATGTAAAGAATAACGATTGTTCTTGTTCTGTTTTGTTGGTGTTGTTGACTAATATTTTTCAGGTATTGAATGACAGTTAAAAATGGATGGAATAAACAAGGTGCCGGTATCTATGTGGGCAGCAGTAATGCAGACAGGAAGAGACAGGGCGTTTTAATGCTACGGTTTGCCTGTTATCTGGAAGCAGACATGAAAAAAAACATCCTTTAGTTTGGCAGATCACAGGCTCTTTGAAATGTTAAATATAATCTCAGACATAAAACAATAAAGGTCTTCTCTAATCCTAAGTCAAACATAGCAGTTATCTGGCCAAAAATAGTGCATGAGCAGCGTTGCAGGGAGTGAGCCGTCTGTGGCTGAGGCATATGTAAAGCCCCTGTCAACTAATTCAGGTGAAACATCTTTGCTCAGCCAGCAATGCAGTTGTGTTTGAACAATATACATGTGGTTCACATCCTTTCTGGCCTAGAACCTTTTTAAAGGAAAGCTACCGTATATCGACTTGAAATCCCCTCACATATGTCTGTCATTAGGGAAATTCAAAGAGAGATTGTTTTTATTGTTTCATTTGAATTTTTAGGGTCCTGAAGAAGATATGTTTATGAAATTAGACTCATAGCCATATTTGTAGAGTCTACAAAATTATATTTGGTGTATACTGGACTAATCTGTGTTTTGAAGGGTTGTAATATCATATGTTTTGTATTGTATCATTAGGAGTAAATATTGTAATTTCTTTGCTTTTTCTTGTGACTATGTTTTGTATACTTGTTGTGATGAGGTGTATATCACATGATCCGAGACAAAGTAGAGATAGCAACACCTGGTGGGGGTCTCAAACACTAAGTTGGGAACCGCTGCGTTAGACCACCCTTCTTAAACACTTAGGCAAATGGTGTGAGTGTGGCTGCTGTAAAATGTGGTGCAGAGATGCTGACCTGTTTAACTAACCTAGTGCTATAGAGCACCAACGGTGAAATATTTACCCGTGCTGGACAGGTTTGTTTTCTGAGCCCAAAGAATCATAAATCATCAACCACAAATCACTGCTGTCTCACTGCCAAAGATCCAGCAGCACTGACTATGGCTGAATATGCTGAGGTACAGTACAGTGAAAATTCAAAGCGTCTCCCTGCGTTCATAGTGATGAATGGTCCCCCTCTCTTTGTCAAAACAACAAAGCATGCAGAGACAAAAGGCTTTGATGATGAGTAATTGTTTTTGAGCTGGAATATGTAGACCTTTGTGTGTGCAGAGTATTTCTGTCAACGTGAGATATTTTGCTCACTTTTCCCTTTATAATCCCTCTTCATAAAGCGCATAAGGCTTAATGTGCTGCCAGGGTGATGCATTAAGGTGGGTATCCCCAGAATACAGTGGTGGAGAGCGGTTGTTTCTTTTCTGCTTGCATCTGATTGGAGTTAAGATAGAACATCTTGACCTCTTGATGTTTATAATTGAGAGCATTTCAGGGCCATTGTAGCGATGAAAAATTACTGGGAATGCAGCTTCAATGAGAAAATGTAAAGATTTATCTGGCAGCATGTACCTTACATGACAGCCACTTGCTCAGAGTGCATGCATGTAATGCTGTTTTCTTAGCTCTTCAGTACAAAACACAATGCTGCGAGTGCACACAAATCTGTCCAAATCAAATCTCTTGCTGGCTTATTTTGTGTATTATCTGTCTCCTCTTATCCTTGCGTTGACAAATTCTATAATAAAATATGACAGTTTTCACATAGACCGTGGATGTTATTGAATTGTTGGCTCATTTCGTAGATTAATCTGGGCCAACACATTCCTTGTGGCGCTGTGAAAGAGCACAGCCACTAATGGCATGATTTATCCCCGTAATACAACCACAACGCTGACTCCTGGTTGGGAATTCCTCACACCAGTGTTAGATTGTCACAAAGCACACCATGCAGGGTACCCATGAAAGGTCTGACAAAAATCACATTTACAAATTCGATCATGCATCACAATAACTGGCCGGACTGCAGCAATTGAGCACTAGTATTAATTTTTTACTCCAGATGATTTTCATACCGATTAGAAGTGCTCATTTCAACACAGTCATGCTTTTTATGTCCCAATGGCCAAACTTCCTATCTATTCCTTTAAATATGACTTTTGAGACAAGGAGAAGAGGTTTTACTCTGCCAGGCGCCAAAGAAGGATGAAGATGAGTAATTCAAATTTAATGTACTGAGGATATATGGACTACCTGCTGAACACCCTGCATGCTTTTTATCACTCTATTTGTATGTAGATTCTGAGGATGCTGCTCTGTTTGGGTCAGCTGTAATTACTGTATGGATGTCAACGGAGCGGTGAACAGGATCTGTGTGGACCTATATGGCTGAAAGGCAATCCGACAGGAAGTCGCTCTTGACCACAACCTGAGATAAAGTAGCTGGAAGTCTGAGACGTACCCCTAAAAGCTGATGCAGTGCTGTAGGTCTATGTACGTCTGTGTGTGTATAAGAGAGAGAGAGAGAGAGAGAGAGAGAGAGAGAGAGAGAGAGAGAGAGAGAGAGAGAGAGAGAGAGAGAGCTTTTGTATTTGTACAGTGTCTTTGTGAGGAGTTTTGCAAATTGAGGACATTTTGGCTTTCTTTGTTGGACTGTTTGAGGGTTAAGAGTTAAGTTTAGAGATAAAATTAGGTGAAGTTTGGATTATGTCCTAAGGAATAAGGAGGGTAATAAACTATTAAAAATATGCAAGGGTTCCCAATATTGTGTAAGAATGGAAAAAATGGATGACTTATGTTGGCAATGTATCATCCACGTATGTACATAGTTTAATATCCCTGTACGTTGTGGTCTTGTACAATCCTGTTTAGTATTTTGGTCAATAATATTTTATCATTGGTTAGGAATAAGGGCTTGAGAATGCATTATGTCAGTTACACATTTTTGTTTTTGACTAAAGAATAGTTTGCCATTTTTGGAAATATATTTTATCCTTTCTTCTCTGGAAAGGAGCAGTGACTTCCTGGAGTCTCAGCTGGTTGACTGGCAAACTTACAGCAAGGACAAGATTCAATTTAGTTTCTGCTTCCTCATAAGAAATATAGTAGTCCTTCCAATAAAAGACAAAATGTTCATTTATAAGCTTTACAAGTGCTGAAAGGTGGATTTAAAAAAAAATAGACAGAGCCAAACTAGATATTTTCGTGTCTCAGAATTGAAGTCAGTTTCATTACAATTGACATATATTTGAGTGATCCCCACATACACCATCACATTACCAAGAATATTCACAAGTGCGCCAAAACCGCAACCCTAAAGTCATACTAGGTAACTTGTATGAAAATAACTTTCACTATGTCCTGACAGTAGCACACGAGAAAGATAGACAGAAAGATCAGGCTACTGTAACTGTAGATTCAAGATTCAAGACTTTATTGTCATGTGCACAACAGTTACATGGACTAGTAACTGGGGATTAAATTCCTAAACCATGATGAACATATTTGGAAAGAAAAAACACACAAGCAAATGAATAGATATAAAAATGAATAATAAGCTAAAGAAATAAAATAAAACAAAAAGTTATATATATAATAAAAATAAAAAATATAATGCAGAAAATATACAAGGCCATTTGATGAGGATCCACCATGACCCAATTAAAACACCTAATCAGATCTGAGGGACATCAGTTCCTGCTCCCACACAAGCTGCTGGCAGATCCTCTCCACCACACCTGCACTAACTTCATCAAGCTCCTTGTCTTCAGTAAGCAAAGTGAATGGTGAACAAGGAAACATTCACATTTTCCATTCTTCTTCTTCTCAATCCTACATATTGCGGCTTTAAATTGTCACCTGTTTGAGCACAGTTCTCTAAAAAACAGCTGCTCCCAGCTGTTTCAGGAAATAAATTATTCTGTAAAATAGAACTACATTCTTGACCTGTTTTTATCTCTTTTGTAGTTAAAAAAGGGGCTTGTGGCTGAGATGCGTGGTTAGTTTTGGAGTTTTCATGAGATTTGTTGACAGCAAAAATATATATATCACTAATCTTGTCTTTGATGCATTATATATCTACTTGTATTTTATTTATATGTTGTGTTTTTTGTAATTTAGTACAGTTGAACTTGAATGGTTCAAATTTCAACTTTCACAGAAAAATAATTCTTTTGACTTTGTAATTGTATCTCCTTTCACTGATTTTTGCAAGAGGAAGTGCTCTCACCGAGTTTGGCACTTGGTGTCATATGACCCATGTTCCTGCAGGCAACTATGTTAAGTAATTCCAGGCAAAGTGGAGTAGTCAAAATTAATGTCAAGGGCAGGGGTATTGCTTCTGCTGCCTGTATTCAGACTTATGTCACTCTAACCTCATGTCAGCCCTTCAGCAGCCCACACATCATTAAGTGGAGGAGGTTTTTTAAGCCGATAGTGCAGCTTCCCCTGGTCATTTTGGTCATTATCACTACAGGGTTTGGCTTTTCACATGCTGTCAGTGTTCCCCAAAACATACACTTCAAACCCCTGAGATCCTCAGGTCCATTAAGTCTGTGGTGCACAGAGCAGAGATTTATTTATCGCCCCACAACCCATGTGGTCAACTTTGCTGATATTCTAATGCGGAAAGGGGAAAGCCAACTGGGAGAAAAATTGGATTTCCAGCAAGAAGTCTATGATTTATTCTGCGTCTAGATTGCCGTTTCAAAGCTGGTGATGGAATAAATAAGTCAAATGCAAATCCATGAAGTCCATTTTGAAATAAACCCGCTTTAGCAGACACTTTGGGCTCTTGCCTTGTCAGTATCAAAACTGTGAGAACGTCAGATGCTTCCTCCGAGGGCTGAAATCCACAAATCTTGTTAAATCAAGTAAAAGATTTTGAACTTTGTTTGAGCAGATATAAAAGCAATTGCTGCTGCTGATTTTTTTCTTTCAAAGTATCCTTAGGCTGGCCTACATGCTGCCATGCTACATTTTCTTTAATGTCCCGAGCCTGTTCGGCTTCATCTAAATAAAGTGCTTATGGACACTGAAACAAGATCTTGAAATGTAGCCCAGGATTCACAGCGCTCTCACATACCAACTGACAGGAAAAGCTTTATTGATAACAGGATCTTGGGAACACTGATACTTTGTAATGGTCAGCTGTTTTCTTCCTATAAAGATGTAATTCAGTACAGATTATATTTTGATATAACTAAGTACAAATAAATCCTCGCTATCATTATCACCGCAGTGCTGCTAAACAGTTCAAACATTTTGGATTAACGTTTGCTCCAAACTTTGATTGTAAATCTAGTTTTTAAACATTTCATGTTTCCAAACAATTGTACTGTAGATTACAAAACTGATTTGGTGTCATGGTCCTGTCCCATTCTGCCTACTCCTTTGTTCCTTGTTAGTTCATCAGTGTATCTTTGCTGCATATCAGTATATCTGCATGCCTTTCCTGTGTATCACTGACACTCTTTACATTTTATGTACATGTCTACCAGCCTTTTATGTGCCTGTCTACAAGCCTTTTTACCTGCTGTCTGCCAGCCAGTAAGCCAATTAAAGTGGATATTGGTCTATCAGACCTGTCCAGTCTGTCTTACACTTGGGTCTGCCCTGTTCCACACCATTATTTGGTGAAGGGTGTTTTTGATGCTTCATTCAGGTCTGCAGGTTGTTGGGATGAAACTACAAAGCTGCATCGTAAGCACTGACAGAGAAAGACAAAAAGAGAGGGACATCATAAATTATATTTGTTATGCAGATTTCCCTCATTCATCCTCAACCAACTCTACTGCATCCGGCGTATTTCCAATTTATTTGAGTTCAGTGAAACTCCTGGTCTAAAACCTCTACTCCACTTGAGCATTCCCACAACAGTATAACAACTGTAATTGGTCTCCTGCGGCTTTAGAGCCCCTTGCCTGTTCTTCCATTAACACCACCACTGAGCTGCCTGGCTGCTGTCCATGGTGCTGATCTGAAAATGATGGCTTTGTGACGGAGGATGCCTCCATGCTGCTACGCCCTCTGTCACACACAGACACATACTGTACGCTACTTTGTGCTTCCCACTGGATCGTGCATGATTGCTTTACTGGAAGACACAAGAACCGTCTTGCAAAAGTGTCACGAAATGTTTTGAAGTTAAGAAATGGATGAAAGCAAACTCAAAATTTTATGTTAACTTTTGAATTATTTTCACATAAAGTTTGAATGTAAATACATTTGCAATGTGGACTCGGAAGTTACTATCTCTAAACTATAAATGTCCAACAAAAAGGTTGCTGGCTGTGTTATTTCCTCTGTATTATCTGCCTTACAGGCGAGCAGGTATGACTGTGTTTTGCTTTGCCTTGTAACTTCATTGCCAACACAGACCAAAGGGGAATTGTCATACCTATAACTGCATGTCTTTGGGTATTATACACTACATTTCTACTCCTCAATTATTTATGGTCCAACACCAGTGCAATGCGGCAAAAATAAGAGCACGGGGGAAAAAAAAGCTGAGGTTACAGCACATAATTTATTTTTCTCTCAATACCTCCTCTATTCTCCACAGAGGCCTGAGCCGAGGATGTCTTCACTGGCCACCGGCTGCAATCGGCCATGTGGCGCTTCTCTCTTATTTGTGATCACATCCCACAAGTCTGCAGAAGAAAAAGGGAAGCAAGAGCGGAAGGGGAAGAAATACCCTTCCGCTTGTCAGGATTTACACACATATCCTGTACTAAATATCAATCATTTCTTTTCCTGTTAACAAAAGTAAAGTCTTTGTTCACTAATTAGTTGCAGCTGAAGAAGAAGGGAAAACTCCCCAGCTCTGGATCATTAGTATTTGCAGAGTGCGCCGCCACTTTGCTCCCTGTGGTTTCAGTAAATTCACACTTTACTTTCTGTAATGAACTCTTTTGCATCCCTATCTCATTAGGCATATGGAAAAATAGCCTATTAACCGGCGAGGGGCCAGAGGGTGACACAGTTTCTCCTTTGATCTCCACCCACCTCTAAAAGCCTCTAATTGCTGCCTGGACGCGCAACCGGAGGGGGGTAAAAAAAAAAAGAAGAAGAAAAAATACGCACAGGGCGAACAGCGTTATCCAGGATCATAACGGGATCAGACACACAAACGGATCATGAAAAGCAGAGTCAGAAACTTCACATGAGCAGGTCTGAGCGGATTCTGTTCGCCCCACAAAGGCGCGCTTCACTCATCCACGGTGCGTCCTGACACACTGGATGAGGCGTGAAGGTTTGAGAATAAAGAAAGAAAGAAAGAAAGAAAGAAAGAAAGAAAGAAAGAAAAAAAGAGAGAAAAGGGTGCCCTCCTATTCAACCTGACCCAAACCGCACAGTTTAAGCGTGCACACCGAGACGCATGTGCAGTTCGAAGCTCCACTTTTTTTCCTCCACTTTTTCTTTTTGCGAGCGCATGTACCGTGGATCGGTCCGTTTCAAGCAACTCTTCTGCACTTCTACATGCCAACATACATATAAAAGAAAACTTGCTGACAGGACATCACAGTTGTCAGCGTGTGGGGGTGTGGGTGGTTGTGGGGGGGACTTTACGCGCATCACCCGCCTCCCCGGCTGTCGCAGGCAGAGAGCGCACAGCCCGCACACGGAGCAGCCTCTCCTCCAGCGCTTTGATTTACCATTGGACGGCACACTTTTTTTTTTTTTTTAATCATTATTCTAACAGGCATTACTACAGGTGGGTGGCGTTTCTTCCCCGCTCGCTCGTCGCCGCATGAGGCTTTTCAACTTGCAGGTTTCAAGAAGACAAGGAGAAGAAAGGAGAGCAGAGAGCTTACTCGTGGTTGTTGGCGTGAGTGAGAGAGAGAGAGAGAGAGAGAGAGAGAGAGAGAGAGAGAGAGAGAGATCAAAGTTGATCGTTCAGTCGGCTTCAGGTGAATATTTTTGCATTGCAGACTATTGTCATATGGGACCATGAACTCATCAGCGGGTGCAGGAAACTACCGCAGGGGATCCGCCAAGGGAGAGAAGGTAATTCATATTTCAAGCCGCCTCTTCCCACCGCTCCTCGCTCGCATTTTTTCATTTTTTGCCCACCACCGGGCTTCAAACCCGCCGTCTCCAATTGGCACTGCGTTGTTGAGGCACTTTCCGAAGGAGGAGACGAGGTTGTGTTTCCTCTGCTGTGGACTCTCCCTCAGCTGTAAGAGAAGACGATCAGCGTCCTGTTACGTCTCCCTGATGTTGCTGTATTCTTTGCTTTTCCCTTTTCTTGAGTTTGAACTTTTGGTGCTTTTGCAGATCTGTCCCCTATGCGCACAGATGTTAGTTTTAAATGTCACTTCTGCAATGTTTTGCAGTAACTTATCACAGTGCAGGATTTCTCTTGTATCGGGGATTTTCGGGAGATAGTAATTGCCAATATTTTGCAACGAATCTCTCTGCTGATATCAAGGCAGAGTCTCCTGAAAAATGCTAGTTTCCCCACTTAGAAGTTAGGACTCAAATCATCCAACGCTTGTTTGCGAAATAGCCTCGCAGTTTGCAGTCAAGCCAGGAAGGTTGTCCTGATAAGAGTCGTCATTTTCTATTCCCTCACAGCTCTGACTTGATGTTTTTTTACCAACTTTTGCTCTGTTCATCTGCCAGATTGTGTTTACCTGCTGGGGTTTGCTGAATGGATTGCTCTTTCCCCGATGCTCCCACCAAGAAAACATCACAAATCAACCCATGGGGTAAAACAAAACAAGAAAAAAAACCCATCTTGTCTGCCAAGTGATGCCCCAGCATTAGTACTCCCATAATGCCACGTCTGAACACTCACATAAAAAAAAAAATCCAAAGTTATCTCGAATGACATAAGCGGATGCATTGATTGTGGGAAAACTGTGTTGGGGCATGAATCAGTTTCCCTGCATGTGTTACTCTGAGGAGATGTGAAATATTTAAATTGTGACAAATCTGTCTGCCTCTAGGGGGCATGTCATCCCAAAAAATGTTTTCAGATCACAGGCCGTCTGTAGCAGGCTACTTTAATGTGTTTAGCGCCTATACTGTCCCTGAACTCTACTGTATACTGAACTGTTTGTGTACCTATAGTGCCTATAGTTTCACCAAACGGTGTCTGAGTTTTAGCTTTGGTTTAAAGATGGCTCACTTGTCATTAATGTGCAGAATAATGCACGGGCCTAAAAAAACTTAAACTGGTGGGACTCATTTAATCATATTTAGATCTCACAGTTTTGGGTGTTTTGCCTCATGATGTGTTTGTATGTTGTTTTGTATTTGTCTGTGCCTCCAAATTGTCATAGATTCCACTTTGTCTGACTGTTGATACCACCCCTCGCTGGAGTTAGTTTGCCCTCTGCTGGAGGCACAATGTCACACACTGACTCATGATCATGCTTTGGTGCCAGGCTTTTTCCCAATTTGTCAGCGTCTTGTCAGATTTTCCTCTATTTCTTAGACTTTACAAGCCTCCAGTCAGTTTCTTTCAAACAAATTTCCCCACTGCAATGAGGAGCGCTGCCACTGTACGTCCCTCTTTCTGCTGACACCACTTATGGGTGGCTGTGAACTAACGAAGACTGAAGTTTCTGTGACCAAACTTTGACTCTTTAAGGACTCCCAGGCACAGCCTATTAAATTCTACCATAATCTCTGGTCAATTTGCATAGAAAAGAAATCATTAAGTCTGGCTGTGGGTATCTGAGCTGCCTTCTCTTCTCAGAGGATGGAGGGAATTTGGAGAAAATGCAGACACGTCTTTGCTAAAACTCATTATGCCTGATTTGGTTGTTATGATCCTGCCCCAAGAATGAGAGAGCTCTGACTTACTGAGACTTACTAGCTGAATCCACATGGATACATCCATAACATCCATTCTTTTTCTTCTTTTCTTCTGGTTCCCCTTTCGTCTTTTCTTTGGTGAATGTATTAAGTAATTGCAGCAATCATGAATGTTACTTCGTTAGGATATGCACTTTTAACACATTGCAGCTGAGCAGAAACCAGCTGCTCTTCACCGACAAATGTCAAATTCACAGGTCATCAGTCACTGTAATTATAATAGGTAATGGGAAGTTTGGGGCATTTTACAAAGACAGGCAATGCAGCTTTTGTTGGATAATGCAAAGAATAACCAATTATTTTGTTCTAAATGCAAAACATTTCTCCAATTTAATGTTGAGAAATTACAAGTGTCATCGTGTTATGGTGTTGATTACTGTTGTCCTGCATTAAGCTTTTTGTACCGTTTGTTGTTTGGTAAGCTGCTGTTGTTGCTGCTGTGTTTTTTATGTTTTCTGTGTGGAGATTATGTTCCTGATGGCTTTCATAATGAAATGTCCCCCAAGAGAATACACAAATCTCACATCTAAATGTGCTCTGTAGAAACTATGCTGTTACATACACACCTGTGCACGTGGACACGCAGCACATATCCTTGTTATGCAACAGAGCTCCGTCAACGAACTCTCATTCACCATTTTATTCAGAATTCAAGGTGCACATCAGGATTTTAAACAAGACAGAAAGGTTACCTTGCATCATTTAATCATATTTAGATGTGGCCCTGATTGAATCACTGGCATCCATTTATACCTCCTACACTTCGGAGCAGAAAATACACTTTATATTTTGCCTCGTGGTGTCTTGTCTCATCTGTTGTGCTGGCTGCCTCTGGAGCTGCCCGTTGCCTGACGTTTTCGAGGCCAGTACCTTTCTCCCGAGTCTAGACTTCCATCATTTGCATTTACCGAGAGGCTGAGAGGCTGACGATGCCCTCCGTTTCTAAGATACGAATGGTGTTGTTTCACTCGGCAAAAATATCCATGTTGTGGTTACAGTCTCAAATGTTCAGAGGCGATTGTTCAGATGTTTTTATAAATTTGCCTGTGAGGTCTGTTATTTTTCAAGTTATATTTTATGTGTTGTTGGGGAAAATGATTCTAACTTGAATCTGTTTGATCAGGTTAGTTTTGAGAGAACCTCTCTGTCAGAGCGATTTGAAAGTGTGTGTCAAGGATTTGCTGGCACCCTGAGCTGAATGTTAAGGTTCCCTGGAGTAGAATGGTACAGACAAACTTTCACCGAAATGATTTGTATGCAGCAGGAATATGTACGGATGAAATGCCTTTCAAAAGCATTCTGTATTCATCAAGTGAGCCTCTGTATTTCTGCATTGAACCATTGCACTTTGAATTGCCTGCTTAAAATGTTTGTATTGCTGCCCACAGTCGCTTTTAGCTGTTACAAAATGACTTTCATTTTCTTAATGTGCACAGGCGCACACACCTACTATGCACACATTTCGATACCATCTGTTTAGTATATCCAATGACCGTATTGAGAGCAATAATGCAGCGGCGAACAATAGCACTTTGTTCAATGAAATGAAATTCGGAGACACAGAAACACTCCGGGACTCGCAGCAGCGAGGGACAACACCATTCAACAGCAGTCATTTGTCACCACTAACTGCTGTGCTGAGGGTTTGGCTCTCCGGGGAAGGTTCGCCGTGGATGGAAACCATGTTTGCGAACGCTGTCCGGGTTTTGTGGCTCGTGGCCACCCTTGAGCACCCAAAGTTCTTCATCCTGGACACAATCATGCTGCTGCATTGCTGCCCGGGGTGCAGGGTTCATCTGTACCTGTCTCCCATAACCGATGACCTGATAGAGCTCTGTCTCTAGCGAAGCCGCTTGCATCTTGCTGATACAGACACATCACAGCCCGATATGCACGTACTCCTAGACTCATTCCCATTCTGACTCTATTCCTATCTTTGCACCAGTGCCCTTCTCTGAGCTCAAAGAAGGGCTGGTCTGAGAAGCATACCAAGTACAGCGGTGTGAATCTTTGGGATCCACTGAGGAGGAGCGCGTGTGGAGGATGCTTAGGGCCTTTGAGCCGATTAGCCGGGGGTAGGTACTGTGGTCTGGCTGAAGGTCAACATCAGAGCTGGGCTAAGGACATAAAGGTTTGAGGGCGTCCTGGGATATAAATGCGCACTGAGTTTAGATAATATTTTCATGCTGCACAGTGGTACATTTCTACACACAATTGCACAAAGTCGCATAAGACCCTTGAATGTCCATTTGGGTTAAGAGTTTAATCCTATAAGTTTGCGAGACCTAATCTTTGTAGCAGTGTGGAAACACCATTGCTCCTGCTCAAACAAAACAAGCACTAGGAGTGCTCAATTAGGGATGATGTGCTTCTTGCAATTCAAAGTTGTATTGTATTTACCAGTCTTATTTATTGATCAGTTTATGATTTATCAATTTAATTCAGCAACTGTAGGCACCAGTTAGGCAGACACTCTTAGATAAGCCAAAACCTAAACAGATGATTTCATTATCCCAGTGGCATCTGGTAATAAATCCAGTTTTCTTTCCGGATCTCAAGAGCCATATGTGCTTTAGGCGTTTCCCTTAAATATGCTGACGTGTAATTAAAGAAGACCAAAATGTGCACGCCCTCATTGAGATTTTTAAGTTCTGACATAAACTAAATATGTCTCCCTCCGTTTGTCCGTGCCATCCATCATTGACTTTATTGATGATTTTGTTTTGACGTGAGCTCTTAAAGCGCTTTAACGGCAGCTCACGTTCTGCCAAATCAGCAGGGGGTGACAAATGGAGGAAATTAGCAAATGAGTGTAAGAGGTGCCATGGAGAAAGTAAACAAGTAAAGAAATTCAAGCCATGCATTGTTAATCTTTTGTCGGTGTGATAAAACACCACATCACCTCTGTGCTTTACAGCAATAATGGCGCTGACCTTTCACACTAATTGCAATTACCGTGACTTACTGTGAGCCAGCAATGTTCGTAATCACAGAAGTGTATGTCATGGCTGTAAATGTGACAAAAATGAATGCGGAGGATGACCAATCAGGGGCTTGTTTAAAGGACCCTGGGGAAATGTCAGGGCACAGAATCAGCTTGTTAACAGCAATGGCTATAACTAAAACCGCCATGTCTTGTATTAACTCAAAGGACTTTATTATTCCCTAGTACAGTCACCGGAGCAATTATTCTCTCGGATGAAACCTTGCCCCCTGTGGTGTGCATGCAAATATGAACTTTAACTTCATCCTCAGCGTAGGGTTTGGCTTCACATGTTAGTCTGATTAACACAAGAAAAACTTAAAAATGTGCCACATTTTTTCTTTTGTTCTTGTGTGTTTTTTTTCTTCTTCTCAAAATGTTAATTGTCTTATGTTCTGTGATTTACACTCCCTCACACCAACTCAGTGTGTACCTTTTTATCAACCACTGCTGTCGTCTCGGGTTTGTCGGCGGTGTGCAAATCAAACATGTAGAATATAAGCTGAAGCCCTGCAGTCATTGTGATAAACTGCTGCAGCCGCCAGGGGAAGACTCTTGCTTTAAATGGGTCCATGAGTCACGGTCAAAAAGAAATTCAGCTGACTTTAAATATAAGTATTTATGAAGCACCGTGAAGCCTCACCCCGGTTCCTACCGCAGGGTATAAAACATACCGCTGTCCGTGAAATAAGAACACAGGCACTTCAACTTTATTTCATTCACTTTTCCAATGAATAATTGGCAAGGTCGTATTAAGATAGTGCACATTTTGCCCATGAATTTTAAATGAGATACTAGCCTCCACGGCAGTGAAGTGTGAAACTTGAGCCACTGTTCTGCAATGTGATGGTGCTTTAATGACCTGGCACCACATACGTCTTCTCATACCGCCTCAGCATCCTGATTTCACACACAAGCAAAACGCTGGACAACAGCATCGATATGAGCCATGATTCAGTCCCGAGTCCATATCTGACCGGAGATGGACTGTGAGTAGCCTTGTGATTCACTGCTCCTGGAGCCCTCCGTGCACCATTTTAGAGAAAGAGTTATGAAGGCTTTGCTATCCATGCTGTGCTGGTTTTCTCAAGGTTTGGTGCTTCTTGCCTCCAGCTTTTGTCATACTCACTTGAGCGGATTAGATAAAGAAAGGTGCAGACAATTTGGAGTTTCGTTGAGAAAAATGACTACTTTTTTTTTTCTTTATAAAACCCATTTCATTTCCCCTTTCCCATGGATCCCAGGCTGTGGTTTGGTTGAATAAATTGGTTACTCAGCCTCAGCCCTGGGATTCAATACACAAGGCACAAACACCACATAAATAAAGCAGTGGTGTGCCTCGTGCCAGACTTCTGCCCTGTTAGTATGGTTTGATGGCTCTGTGCGTGAGAGTCAGTCAGTGTGTGTGTGCGTGCGTGTGTGTGTATGTGTGGATGAAGGGTGGGGGGGTTGTATTTTATGATGTAGGAGACAGGCAGCATAAATATTACGTGCTCTTAATCACAACCCAGCTGCAAAGACAACTAAATTGATCCATTTCTTGGTAAGATGTGTACACACTCAGATTGGAAAACACACACACCTACTTACACATGTATACACACACACACACACATGATAATGCCAAGCACACAGTATTGACACCCAGGCGTTCAGAAACTATTTGTGTTTATTGTTTGTTTATACAGTATATGTGTGTGTGTTTTATTAAGTTAGACTGTTGAACTCTCCACCAAAGTCTTGTTGAGAGAGTTAATTTGTGTGTGAGAGAGAGAGTGAGAGCCAGAGGGGGAGGGAATAAGGACTGGAAAGATAAGTGTTTCGTTTGGAGCAGCCTGAGCAGAGGATGGGCACCCCTCCTCCTATTCAGACCACCACCCCCCACCCTCCCCCATGGAGGCGATGCCATGTGTCTGTGTGATTGATTCACCCTGTGAGGAGAGACGGAGACAGTCTGGTCAGGGCTCCTGGACCCCCCGGGTCATCCGCTCCCTTAGCTACAGGGGAGGGAGGGAGTTAGGGAGGGAAAGGAGGAGGAGAAGGGGGTGGGATGGGTGTTGGGGGGGACTTCTCAGACACCTCCAGCAGCCCCAACTTCACAGCACAAAGGTGTGAGCGCAGCGAGGGGGAAGACAAGTGGCATTTTTCACCATGTCTGTCCTCATAGCCACCCAGCTGAAGATAGACACCAGCACTCCTTCCAGAAGGGTAAGGGGCCCTTTTAGCATGCACAGCACGCTGTGGGGGAATGTCTGTGTTTACGGGTGAGTCTCCTGCTCCTGACAGGAACGGCTGGCAGCTGGTTTCTGATAGCAACTGGACAGGCAGGAAGGGATCGGCAGGTCCCGACGTCCCTTCTGAGGATCTTGACGGACAAATGCTTTCTGTTTTAATTTTCAAGTGCGAGACTCCAAATGACTGATGGTGTGGAGAGCGCTTAGTGCCTCATTGTTATTCTTTGTGATGTGTTGCCATCTAATGACTTCTGTGGGAGCTGGCCGGCGTGGGGAGAAGTTGGATGGAAGTACGTATGTATCGTTGTGTTAGATATTTGTGTTTTCAAATGATTGGTTTACATTCCCTGCCGGCATGCCCTGAATTTAAAACATTTCATTTACCCTCTGTGTATGCGAAAACCACTGATATGGCTTTGAGATCAGCTAATTGCTTACGACTAAACGCTGACTTTATGCTGCTGTCATGCTTGCATCCAAATAGGCTGCATGGGAGATTGATGAGAAATACAACTTTAGGATAACTTTTTTTTGCTCTCAAGCGGTTAAGTGGATGGAAATTTAAGGACACAATCTGAAGATTATTAATACATGTTATGAGATAAAGGAATGACTTATGTTTATAAAATCTTAAATATTCTGTAAACACATATCAAACTCTGAAGATGATGCACGTAAAGCCATATAGGACATCAGATGACCAAAGGGGTGTTTTGTAGCACCAGAAAAATCACCCAACCAATAAGTGGATGAAAAAAGAGCGGGAGAAGCAGGGTGGTTTAGATTATGTCTCACACTTCTCCTGCGGTAAGCTCCTTCATTTCATTCATCGCAAAGCCCTTTTCAGTCTGTATTTTGCTGCACACACGCTGTCTCTCTATCCACACACAAACGCACACACCCTTGTGACAATAAATTCTTAGTGACACGCTCTCTCGTTCGGTTTCTCCGCTCCATATCTCCCCCTTCCTTCCTTCCTTCCTTCCTCCTTCTCATCATCTGCCGCTTCCACCATCCGCAACTGTAGTCTGCTGCTCCCCTCAAACGTAGCCACAGTCTATTCTGCCACATCAGCCAGCATTAAACTCCATTTCCTCAGTGACTTATCTGCTACAATTTCAATTTAGGCTCAGTACATAGCTGCCCTTCATCCGTAATGTGCTGGAAGATTCAGCACTTATTCTCTGTAGAGGATGATAAGACGCCAGTTCCAACAGGCAACATGCTCAGATGGTCTCAGTCCTGGAAAGCAGTTAACAAAGTTGAATTTTACACAAGGCTCAGTGAAAAATGGGTTTACAGCAAGTTAGGGATGAGCACTTACGAGAATATTTAACTGTAATGGAAAGTTATGGGAGGATTTTCATAAAGATCATGCGTGAGTTGTGTAACCTACTGAGTGAATAAGTGTTGATGCTGGTTGTTTTAGCATATTATCAGGTTAATGTTTGTGATTTGTGGAGACTTTCTGTTTTTGTGCAGCGGGACACAATCGTAATAAAGTGCCATGAATTGCAGCGTGCAGTAATTGAATTCACTGTTGTTACATGGCTCGAAATGAAGCAAGTGTTGTAATGTAGTGTTGGGGTGTAATTCAGTGATAAGGAATGTATTTCTCTGCACACTCCTATTGACTTTGGCCTTCAGTGAGGCTTAATTAAATTTTGATGAACACTGACAGAGCAAGATGTTTCTCGCTGGGAGCAATGGGTGTTAATATTCAGACATGTTCATTCCTGATGTGCAAAGCATCATGTGACACACATGCATTTTTGCCATGATTTTGTTCTGTTTCAGGTTCTATCTATCTATCTATCTATCTATCTATCTATCTATCTATCTATCTATCTATCTATCTATATATATATATATATATATATATATATATATATATGATAGTAAATAGTGATAATAAATAATATTTTGCTTCAATAACGGAACAGTAGGAATGGAGTACATACTATTTGGTGTAATTATGCTCCACATTATGCTCCACTTTTTATAACTACACTTCCCATAATTTGGGGTATAGGGAGACCCAAAAAGGAAGTGACATAATGTTGCCTCGAGGTCAGCAAATGAGCTGTTTTCCCACTAAATTTGTCCACTCCATCTGGGCAAACGACCAATTTCTGTTGACAGTTTTTCATGGATGTACAGACAACTATCACTGAATTACTGTCATGGTGTTGAAATCTTAAAAACATGATTATTTTCAGGGAAGTTCCGGAGTAATAAACAGCATCTTTTTTTCTGTGGTTTCCAAGACGGTGCATAAAAAGTGAGATATAAGATGGTTGGAAGGTATAAGATGCACTGAATCTAAAATTATGTATCATGTTTTTGTGTTCAGATGTTATTGAGCTCTAAGTTGTGAGTCCCAGAAAGAGTAAGACGCGCGTCATGGTTGTTGCTGCTCCTGTTGGCTGTGTTTGTAAGCAGGCCAAACTACAATAATTAACTTCCACTTGTTTTTGCTCCTTTCACCACGTGCATTATCTTTGTTTCATCCTCTCTGTGATCTAGAGGGATTACATAGTTTATAGCATGTAATCCCCGCTTGAGGTCCTGACAGCTGGACAATATTGATGTACAAAGCTCATTTATTCACTCATAAGTAAATCTGTGATGATTTTTAATCAATGTGAGAGTAAACTATTTAAAGTCCATTAATGGACTATCTTGAAGACAGCTTTAAAATGGAATATATGTGTCCAGTCCACAGCAAAGCAGGGGCATGTAATCCGACACAGGCAGTGGGATAATAATAATAAAAACCACGGTTGGCTCAGCTCAGCATCAAGGGAAATCATTAGTGTCCGGCTAATACCAAATGGAAAATGGTGGAAAATGATGCGATTATGTTGGGCTGCAACTAAATCCATTCAGTTACATGCATGTAGCCTGGAGAGAGGCGCGGTAATTTCCTTCTTCAGCTGACTGATGTTCAGAGGAAATTAGATATTACTGCATTCCCCCCGCACATTGATCGATTGATCTGTTTGCTCTTCCATCCAATTAATTTGTGTGTCATTCTGTTGTGGTGTGCAGCATGCTGATAGAAACAAGTTAGCCTGTGGTGGCATTTCAGTTAATGCAAACACATTGATGTGTGCATCATAAGGACATTATATATGATATTGAGAATGATGTACAAGAGTATGTTACCTTATCTTAACTTACCTCTGCTTTACATATAACGAGAAGAAATGGGCTTAAATTTGATTCATGCTATTTCCTTAAGATGTGACAGCAACTATTTTTTCCTGTTTCAGATTCATTTGTTCCAACATAAGCACTTTATATTTTTCATTTTCCATGTCAGACAACAATTTGCTCAGGACTTTTTTTGCTCATGTTCCTTGGTTCCAGTTTGATCTTTCTTGCTACCAAAGCTTAAGGGACTGTATTTTTTACTCAGTGGTGGGATTTGACCTGCAGGCTGCCTCAGAGTATTCCAGCACTCTGTGGAATATCTGAGCACTGTAGTCTTCTGGAATTGTTACATTTCAGCAGTGAAGAGAAATTACTTTCCTCTGGCCCCTATATAATAAGATAGTATATGTTCATTTCCAGTTAAATTCCTTTGTGTATAAATCCTTCACTGGAAGCAAGTGTGAACTCACCCAGCTTATTGCATCATAACGTGCATTATGTCCTGATGTCTTATAATCTTGTAAAATAATTACATATGTCCTGTATCACACCTGACATAAGTTTCAGCTTGAACTGACTCCAACAGCATCATTAGCCACCCGCAGAGGTTTTAGGTATGCTGCAGCTATCATCATCATTATAGGTGTTATTATATGCCTCTCCAAATTTTCGCCTCTTATGACACAGAGCTTGACTGCAGTGATGTTTGTGAAAGCAGGCGGAGGGTGGGAGGGGGTAAGGTGTAGCTCCAGTCAGCTGCTGTATCTGTGAGGCGGCGATAGGGGAGTCAAGCTGAGCCCAGGCTCCCCAGTGCAGTCCTGAGGGGAGCGTTACAGCAGCCAGGCGGTTCATAATAGCTCCCCAACAAGGTGAGGGAGATTGGTAGACATCTATCAGAGAGGCTGGGATGGATGTCAAGTGACTTGGACCTATTTCCCCTGGGGGCGCGCAGACCCAGGAAAGGCATTTATGAAGTCGAGAAACAAATGATGACAGGGACCAAGCCAAGCCACTGTGTAAGAGGAGGCTGGAGGCCCAGATGTTCAGCCTGCAACATAAATCTCTGCTTGTATTAAAAAGCACCAAGCAAAGTTGTGGTTCAATTCATTTATGAATCATACTCAAAGTCAAAGAGGAATTGATTCAAACTCTTGAGAAAGGTATGGATATGAACAAACTTTAATTGAATAAAGGCAGTAATGTCCTACGTCCTTGTTTTTGAATGGATGTCCAAACCTTTGAAATCAATATTCTGTATTCCAGTTACATATCCTATTATGGAGGTTACATTCATAATTCAAGCCGTGAATCAATGAGCCTCCAGCAGTTCTTTCAGAGCTAGAGATGACTCACCATTTATAAAATAAAAAAAAAATAATTGAAACTCGCTCTTTGTTCAAAGTTGAATAGAGAATATTTTCATTTCTGCCGCTGTTGCCAGTCAGCCTTGAGTTCTCTTCCCTGGCTGTTTCGAAATTAACTTGATGTGACTAAACAGGAGATGCAAATCTGTGGCATTCGACAGAATGTTTGTGGGGCTGTGTGGAGCCGTGCTTTTGCACTGCTTTGAAGTTGTACCCCTGTGAAGATGACCTATTTCCCAGAAATACAGCTCGGCCCCGGTGGAGCGATAGTTTGAGCTGTCACAGTGAGGAGCTGAGGGGTGTTCGCCTGTGGCATCCGTGACAAGGGTGGCAGAGATTTGAACAAGTTGGCTCAAGAGCCTCTGCCGCCCCTCCACCACACATAAGCCAATATTCTGCATCGCTTTGGCCTCTGTGCCGTGTGTATGAGCTGAATGAAACTTGTGGATGTGGACTAACTGAAGATATATGAGGGGAGGAGGGAGGCTGCATAAGTGGATGGGGAGGAAGAGACACTCACGGTTTGAATTGCAAGACAGGATATTAAGGAAAGTATTTACAGGACTTGAAGATGCTGCAGGAGAGAGATTTATGTAAATGAGTTTTTATAAAACTCCCCCCAAATAAACTCCTTTATATAGGACAGCTTGGGGACTGAAATATTCGCTGCATGTTTGCTCTGGTTATTCCAGGAGTCGTTTAAAGAAAACGAGCAAATCTCTCGCGTTAGACCTCTCCATAGGTGTGTGGCCAGCCTGCCCTAATCCGGCGCGCCACAGAGAGGCACTCGAGCTCCGTACTGGGACCATGTGCAGTCATTTGGGAGAAGATTTTATGACCCCGCCGCTCGTGATAAACGAACGCGACCTTTTTAACGCGGAGATTTTTTTTTGAAGGCGACTTCGGGCGAAACTCGCGCGGTGCCGGCGCGCGTCTGTGCGTAAAAAGAGAGAAGCCCAGCGGAGCGGCGCGGTGACAGCGGCGCTACAGGAAAGCTGCTCACTGCTGGTCACTTCTCATGCAGAGCGCGTCTGCGGAGAGGACCGCCGGGCTCCCTGCGTCCTTCACACTCCTCGTGCGTGAGGACAGTGCGCCCAGGAGCAGAGCCGAAAAGTGCCGAAACATTATCTCGCGCTCTCCTTAATTCTGTGGACAATCGCCCGGAGTCTGGCAGGGAGGAAGAGGAGGAGAGGGAGGAGGAAGGAGGGGGCATCGAATATCTGATCGGAAACTCAGCGCATCCGCCTGATATCTCGCTGCGAGGAGGCATTGGGAAAACTGAAGAGGGGAGACAACGTGTTGTGCATACAGATGAGCGCAACTATTGACACCAGCAGCCCAGCAGTCTGCCGTGCGCCTGGACAAAGCTAAAAGGAGCTCGCTGCGAAGGATTCATCTCTCTGTCCGTCTGTCAGTCCAGGCTGTGAGTCATCCACTTTCCACAGATGCGATTTATTTACTAGCTGCGAATCTTCACCTTGTCTTTTTCCCCCCTCCCTCCATCCCGGAGGTGAAAACTGGCTCCCTGCCATCGGTTCTCCTCGAAGCGCACAGAAAAGCAATAGATCTGCCCCCCCTCCTCCAAAAAAAAAAAAAAAAAAAAATCAGGCGAGACCCGTCTGTGACTCTGACATGCTGTAAGTTATTTTCTTTTTTTTATCTGGACTGGACCTATATTATGGCTTCGTTGTATCAGAGATTCACCGGGAAGATCAATACCACCAATTCCTTCCCGCACCCACCTGAGGCCAGCCACCTTCTCGGTGGGCAGGTTGCAGACGAGGAAAACGCAGCGAAGACCCCTCAGCAACTCGTCGACGGCAGACCCCTCGTCCAGTACCGCAAAAAATGCCTGAAGGAGGATGAGGATGTAAGACACTTATACTTTATTTGCCAACATAATCCCCAAATTTCTAGATGTGTGGTTTAGATAATACCCCCTTTGAAAGACACACACACACATGCACACACACACACACACACACACACACACACACACACACACACATATATTCAGACAAACACTGGCACACTCGTGCATCCCCAATCCTGTAGGCCTATGGAGTCCAACCCTGGAGACATAGAGGCTTTTTTATTGGTTTCACTTTTACAAAAAGTTTTAAATGTTTGCTTTTTATTCCATGACTGCTGCACTCTCGCTCAAATTCATGTTTGTTTGTTTGTTTGTTTGCTGTTGTTGGAGTGCCAACCTATCCTCTTTGTTTAAACACCTTCAGTAAGGCGGTGTGTGAAAGCTGTTACCGCCTTTCTTATAGATCAAATGCCATCTGATTTTTTTTTAGCAGGTCTAAAAGGTGAACAGGACAATGATGTGGAAATCATCACTGCCTGATCTGATTCTCTGTAGGTTTTTGTGTCTGTCTGCAGGGAGAGGCTGCGCTTCCCTCTGTCACTGTCTGTGGTGCTGAAAGTGCAAAGAACATCACATGGTGTTGGTCTCAAAAGCTGTGGGGTTCTTTTTCTCCGCTGGCTGCTGTCTTGACAGTTACTGTACTTGAGCCAGACCTCTTGAATGAGTTGCAAAATTGTCTTCTAGCCCAGACACCAACCCCAGCAGCCTTTGACCTACTACTGCTAATTATTCTGTTTGCACTTTGAGAGACAAGTTGCACTTTTTGGATGTAAATCTTCT
>JAOXYL010000071.1:11614506-11626771 GCA_028564955.1 Terapon puta
AGCCTTTGACCTACTACTGCTAATTATTCTGTTTGCACTTTGAGAGACAAGTTGCACTTTTTGGATGTAAATCTTCTCCCGTTTGACATTTTCTGGGGCTACTATGAATAAATAATGACATGATCTGCAGCTAAACAGACTGCAGAGGTTTTTCTCGGTTTCTTTATGTGGTATTTTTTCCATCCAAAGGCCTCAGGAGCAGATATTCACTTATGAGAAATCCTTAATCCAAGGAGGAGAAACCAACAAAGGAGCTCAGCTTTTTCAGTCTTGGCTTTGCCTGAAAGCTCATTTATTGTTTGCCTCCATTGAGACCTGATGAAGTGAACTGTTAATACGTGTGACGCTTGTTTGCAGATGACACTACTGTATGGCTCAAACCAACAGAAAACACAAGCATGCTTGACTGACCTTTTATCTTTAAATAGCTGCCAACGCTGTGTCATTCCTCTGAATTATTGATGTCTGTCACATCAAGAATCAAGTGATAAAGGTTGGCAACAAGCTGAACACTGACACCGCTTGGGCTGTCAACAAAAACACCCATAGACCAGGCGCAGGGAAAAGGCAATTTCCCCGAGCTTACCCTCATTTATTTCGAGAGCTTCTGTGTTCATTTTATGAGGTACTACATTGCTGGAAAATTTGAAAATCATGATTTTCCTCTAGCAATTAAACCCTGGAATTGCATTTAAGGAGCATGACCATGAGCTGTTATTGTCCTGCTGCATTTCCAACATATTTATTAGGTTTGCACTGTTAACCTTGAGGTCACCTTTAGTTCTGATGTCCCCCTGAGTCGTGCTGGAGCATGAAATTGCCTTGAGCCTCAGGAGATGGGGAGACCATTTCAAGGAGTGCTATTTCCAACCCCTGCCTCCTCAGTAAAAGTTTGAATGAGCTATTGTTGTTTCCATTTATTTTGCAGAGGGAAAGGGCGAAAATTGATTTGAAAATGTCATGAATTTCATTAAATTATCCAGATATGTACCTGCGCGGCTGTTTCTGTCCTTTTGTTGTTTTTACCCGCGATAGTGAAAAAAAAAATGGAAGGAATTAGATTTTGTGTAAACAATTGTTTAATTTGTTTACCGCAGCGTTCTTCTGAGATCCCGGGCTCACAAAATGCAGGCGCTGCATCTTTGTTTGTAGGAAAGGTGTGGGTGTGTGTGCGTTGTGGGACTGATTAATTGTTGCCCTGCTCTGTGTGTAAGCGTCAGTATTTTGTGGTAGAGTTTGAGTCACCTGGGGAGACATCAGCAGTAGTTCTTTCTCCTCCTGACTACACTTTACTGCAAATAGAAAGCCGCGAGTGTCCCTAATTACTTGTTGTTGTATGTGAAAGTGAAATTTGCTGACACTTCACCTCCCAACTGGAGCTCGGGGACACTTTCATGACCTGGCCTGCATTGACTTTTGCCTTTATGCACAGAGGGCAGCAGAGGAAATGAAACAGTCCTTTCTGTTTGTGACTGACGTTGTGTACATGAAAGGTGACACGTGACTCTACATGCAGGTTTTTCTTAGATCTGCCAGCATGAAGGCTCAGCTTACTGAATAGTTTGCCTTCATTTTGGTATTCAGGTTTTTGCTTGTTGTTGTTGTTGTCATTAATCTTTCGAACATGTAAAGACCACAGTGCAACACAAGACAGCAATTTCCAGGAAATAATTGAAAAACACATTAAAGAACCAATCCGTGAACATAATTGTCTCTAAAACCAATGAAATAAGACAAATCAGTAAACGTAAAGAAACACAAATGAAAAGCGAGTGCAAGAAATGTACAATCAACATGGGACAGCATGTTCCAACAGTGAAAACAGTAGAAATCTTTACTTTCTATTGTGTTTTCAGAATACCTGTCAAATAATCAACATCAACCTGATCCATCCAGTGACAGAGAAGAATCCTCAGAGTGCCTCTAAAAATATTTTGACCCCTTGTTTTTCAGTCAAACTTCCTTCATCTCCGTCATCTTCATTTTCCATGCCCTGACTTTACTTTTTTTAAAATATGGTGATCAAAACAGGCTTCACTAAACAAACGTGCGGGTTTCGAGTTTTTTAATTAATTACCTGTCAGTTTTCAGAATTAGTTTAACATTTTGCTGATTATAATTACGGCAGCTGACAGGTTCCTGCCTCAGCATGGATCTCAGAGCTTTTAACACCTACTGTACTTTAATCACTGATTTCAGCTGCAGACTACATGGTTACATTGGCACATTTATCATATTGCATGGATTTTTATTCTGTTAATCACAGAATTTTACATTTTATAAGCAAACGCAGCATTTCAATTCAAGAATCCTAATTCCTGCCACTTGCTTATTGTGATATTATGATGGCAACTGTGAAGTCACATTTGGGTGTAAGCACTAGTCATTAATGAAAAGCTCATTTCCCACAGGGCTACCTTAATCTGAGACTGGCATGCTGCTTTTAAACGCATTAGTCATTTGTTTTCCTCCTAGGCTACAGGTTTTTGATTAAAAGTACACTGGAAGTATTTTAATATTATTTTTTAATATTAGTTTTAATGTGTGGCTGCTTGAAATCTACTCAGCTTACAACGATGCCCTAATGACAGAAAGTGCGATATTGTCCCCGAGGAGGCTTGTGGCAAAGATGTGGTTTTGAAACATCAAGGTTACACAGGGTACATCTCAGGGGATGAACACAAAGAGCCACAAGCTCTCTGTTTTCTCTTAAGAAATTTCTAAAGTGTTTTTTAGTGTAACCGTGGAGGGTGTATTCTTAGTTGGGTGGTGCCGGCCTTCATCCTCTAAAGCTTTATTATACTTGTATACAGCACACATGTCGTCTTCTGAAATTTATTTGCTCAAGTTTCACATTGGTGAAATTGTGCTTTATCAAAGGTAGATTCCCTGTCTGCATGATTGTGTTATCCTGTTTTGGATCGCTGGAAACTGGAGTTCAAACAGAGTGAATCATAAATCACAGACTCTGTGATTTAATTCTCATTGGATGCTGCTGGCCAGAGCCATCGCACACACACAAGCACACACACACACACAAACACACACACACACACAGCCTGTCCTCGTGTGCACTTAACTCTGCCTACTACTTAGTGATACTCTAGATCTGAGTAAGACAGTTTGGCCCGGTTCCCAAGTCTTAGCTTAGCTCTGCGCTTCCTTTGAGGTCCGGCGCTTGGATAAATCAGCCAGACAGAGCTCAACAAGAGCAGCTGGATAAAAGAAAGGGAGCAGTGAGATGTGAGAGGCTGTCCTCATTATCTCTGGGCCGGGGCTAACTGTGTGCTCCAGGTGACGGCTGCCTCCTGAAGGCTGCCACTGGCTTTGTTACCTGCTGCACTCATCCACAATGATGACGCGTCCCCGGATGACTCTCCGCCTCATACGGCACCGTCTGCGACAAAAAGCCAGGTGTGCTGCCAAATCTGAAGAGGTTATTACATTTTATTTTGGTCGGGAAATTTGGCCTTTATCAGAGTCACCAGTTTGGAGCTGACAGGAAATGAGTGGAGAGAAATAGAGAGATGAGGAATGGCATGCGATAAAGGTCCCCGGCTGGATTAGAATCAGGTACTTTGAAGTCACACCTGGCAGTTTTTACTTGAAGCAGAGTAGTTGTGAGTAAAGTGTTTTTTGTCCCGTTTTACCTGAGGTTTTATTTGACATTTTTACTTACAGCAATTGTGGCTTACTTATATATCCAGCAGCGACAGAGCAACATCAGCATGAGCAACATTAACATTCCTTTTAGCTCTGTTTAGCTCTCCAGCCAACTCCCGGGGGAAATATCTGTCTCTTTAGCTGCTAAATGTTCTGCTGTCTTCACCAGCCAGTCGCTTACTTTGTCTGCTGTTTGGTGCTGAACAGGTAGTGCATGTAGTAGTGGTAGTAATAGCAGATGTAGTGATTATAGTGCAGTACTTCTCACATGACATGTGGTCATGTGACGTGTTGTCACTATAGAAAAAAAATAAAGATAATAGGAGCTTTAATGTTGTGTCTGGAATATAAAGCTTATCATAAAACCTGATTATAAATTAGATCTGAAATTCGAGATGCAATCTTCTTCTAAAGTAACACTCAAGACAAAAAAATAACATCCAAATATTAAAAATCTATTTATAGATAAACAAACGACAAAGTGAATTGATTTAATCTTAAAATTAAGGTAAGATAATCAATCAATCAAATTAAATAATACGTAAATAAATAAATAAAAGCTCCTGACCATACAGACCTTTGTGGAGGAGAGGGCACACAAGGCAAACGTGCTGTCACCCAGCGCAGCTCCTCCCCTCAGGACAGCACAGCATCCTCAGCAGGACCTCTTGCTCGGCGTTGCCATGGTTGCATAGGTGGAGAGGGTGAGGCTGTGAGCTCTGGGAACACACACACACACGCACACACACACACACACACACTGCTGCACGCTGGTGGCTCTGACTGCCATCTGGAGATGACGCAGCTCTCACATTGCACACTGGGCATCCTGTGTCTGTGTCATGCAACATGCTTCGTCCAGCGAAACAAGCATGACGTGTTTTTTTTTTGTTTTGCCCTCCAGCCTAAAAACCATCTCTCCCCATCAGGTCCTTATTTATATGAGCGTCTAGTCTTGGTTCAGTGCTGCCGACAGACTTATTCACTATTGACTTTTTTTTTTTTGGCTCCCCTGTTCCCAGAGGGCATCTCAACAGGTCATCCATCCCCCACCCTGCACCTCAACGCTCTGTTGACACACCATCAATCATCTCTTTCCACACTGCCCTCCCACCCCACCCCTCCTCCGTGGACCTGTCAACAGAGCGTCAGCAGACCGTCACCTCACCCGGGAGACCATCCCTCTTCCTCTTGATGATTTACTGTATTATTACACAAGCTGACAGCGGGTATTAGTCAGTGTTTAAATACAGAGAAGCCTTATTACTCCCTGATGAGACGAGGATCCTGCAGAATGGTTGATGTTGAGCTTCAGTCTCTTGTGGTAGATTTTCTGCTCTGAGGATCACACGCAGTAACAAACACTTCATCAGCTCTTGTTAAGCCTCCGCGCAGGCAATTTCATTCAACTTTAAGTCATATCACATGTTAAGGCCTTGCTTCACTTTTTCACAGATATTTGCATTTTAACAGTAGCTGTAATTTAAAATTTTGCTGATTAAATATTCACGCAACAAAAAAGAAAAAAAGAGAGAACGAATTGCGCCTTTGTCAGCTTTCTTTTTTTTTTGATCTTCTACTTCTTGATGGCAGTCACATCCCCTCTCCCCGCTTCTCACAGGAGATTAGCTAACTCCACAGATGTAACTTGCACTGTGGATCTTAAAGATTTCTGCAGCTCTTTTGCACTTTTATGTGAGTGTGCTGCTAAATATAGCTGTCTTTCAACCAAGCCCGTTCCCATTTCCTCTTCTCCCTGTGTTCAGGTCTCTGTTTTTTATTTATAACTCCAGGCTATCATGTCTATGTTTTTCTTTTGAGGATTAGCTTTATTAGTTGCGTGGTTGATTATCAGCACTGGGGCCCTTTTGGAGGGATGAGAGAGCAAGCGTCGTAGATCAAGCATTAGTTTATTCCTTTGTCTGCCATTTGTGAATAACAGAGTTTAAATATAACAAACTGTGTCATTTCATTGATGTTTAAAATGCCAAACACACGCAGGAGATTGTTTTTTTTATATAGTGTTTGTGTGCACTGCGTCTGTTTTGCCACTAGAGACTGTTGTGTTCCAATCAATGCTCTGGCTCCACACTGTACTCTCCACATCAACATACAGTACAGCAGGAAAGCTTAGGCTTCCTGTCTTCTGAATGCAAGCTGAAAAGATATATTTGGCACTGCTGCACTGTCATTACCAATAAAGCCAGCAGTCCTTATAGTGCTGAGAAAACCAAACACATAAAAAGTCAAGTTGCTATGGTTTCCTGCACAACATCTGTAACTAACCAGCCAGGGCCAAGAAATGTCTCACCTGGGTCCAAGAAGGGAAGATAATGTCACCTCTCATTAGGATTGGAGAAGTTTTCCTCCCAAAATCATCAGTGGCATTGCTTAATTGCAGGAAGGCCATGAAATGATCATATCAGTATCAGAAGGTATGTAGTGAAACCAGAGGGTACATTTCAGCAGCCAGTTCCTCTCACAGGAACAATGTGATGTGATGTCCTCGAGCAAGTCACCAGATCCTTTTCCCGTGCACCTCCCAGCTAAAACTCGCTCGCAACGCCCGATTACAAATTCTTTTGCTTCCAATGAAAAGAGATATAAATCCAAAATAGATCATTAATAATGAAGACGGAACTTTTAAAGCAAGTGAGCGAAATTCCTCCCGCAGCCTCCCTGTCAGCTGCAATTACAGCAGCAGAGCCTGAGATGCCATTTCGACCGGGTCTCCTCTCACTGTCTCTCGCCGGGCTGAGACCAGGCGGCAGTAATCCGTTGTGTCACGCGGCGGATTCTCTTATCGACCACGGCATGATACGGCAGCGACACACCTCCGGGAGAACGCACGCGTGCAGACACATGTTCACATGGTTTAACTGGTACATAAACACAGAAAGGCAGGCAGCACCGCAAAGTCAGCAGGGTCACATTACAGCATAGCAAATCCTGGAGGGAAACAACAACACGGGCAACAAGTAGCTGCACCACTTTTGTGCAACAGTGTACAAAAAGAACAGATCCCCAGATTGCTTGTGTTAGTGTTTTGATTTCTGTCCTGATGCCAGTGGTTATGTTTAAATATCACTCTTGGGGCAGGTTCGCTTCTCCAAACCTCTGTAACACCTCCGAGTCAGACAGAAAGACAGACAGCAGTGCAGCAACAAAAATCATCGTAAAAAGGGAGATAACAGGCACAAGATCTGTATTTGAAGGAATATTTGACATTTTGGAAAATAAATACGCTTATTTGCTTTCTTGCAATAAGTCAGATGTGAAGATTAATACCAGGGAGAAACAGCTAGTCTTCCAAAGATTAAAAAAAATCATCCCACCAGCACCTCTAAAGCTCAGCAATTAACATTTTATATCTCTTTTGCCCTGTTGTGATCAAAAACTGCAGTCAGCCCGACAGTAAAGTGTTGTCTTTTTATGCTTTGTTTTTTTTTTTTTGTATTGATCAAGCAAATGAGATATAACGTTTTAATTAGTGTTAGTTAATTGGCTTCAAACTTTTTGGTTTTTTTAATAACCAAACTAGCCAAATCCCCGCCGCTTCCCCCTCTCTTTCCAGTCTTTATGCTGTGCTAAGGTATTGATCTTCTCATCTACCTCTCAGCAAGAAAGAGTCAAATTATTCCTTGAAGCACGGCTCTCTGAATGATTTAATAGTCCATAATACAGCAGCAGCCGAACTAAGCTGACGTAGTCCATTCTTTTGCTCTAGATATATGAAATGACGGTGCCTGTTGAAATACAACCCTTGGAGATACAGGTGCAACTAAAAGCATTAAAGATGGTTATATTCCTGTCTGTAATCCATGTCATTAAATTAACAGGCACGACAGGAGCCAGAGCTTCTAAATGAAATGAATGTAGTTGCATCCACCTGTGTTTCACAAGTCAAAATGTCTGCGGTGACAAAAGTTTGTTGGTATTAGTTTGCTCACAGAACGATGCCACGACTAAGCGGGCCCTCTCCTGCCTCCAGGCTCTGGTTTAGTCTTCTGATGAATAACACATGAGCTAGGTTTTCATGTTGCATCCTCGCCAGAGCTTTTGGTGCATTCTCGTCTTGCGAGGAGCGGCGGGAGAGAGGAGTTTGGTCCCTCCAGCCATGAAGGTGGGTTTTTAGCTTGTTACTTCTGTATGAAAGCTCAGCATGAAGGTGGCCCGGTCAGACTCAGCACGGAGTTGCGGGTTGTTGTTGCCGTATCTCAGCCCTGAATTGGTAGTTTGCTGTGTACTCGTGCCCGCGTGTGTGAGACTTTGTATATCTGCTGACTTACCTCTCGTGTACGGGCACATGCAGGTCACCGTCATCGTGGAGAGCATTTTTCTTCCAGGCACATTCAGAATTGTGGAGCTCTTCCTGCATGTACATCGTCACCTCCAGTCAATATTTCCCTCCCGCTTCTCTAAGCTCGGAGTCTGAATGAGACCCGGAGCTCGGGGGACGAGGGAGGGAAGATTGCTTTTCCCTGAGCTGGGAGTTGAGCACTGACTTCTGTGATGATGTTCAGTGTGGAGCTCACATGGAGCAGAACAGAGATGGGGGAGATAATGATTGTTTGGTGTAGCGGAGGTGGAGAAAATGGGGAGCGCTATTGAGTGATTCGCTATTCTGGAGCTGGCAGCCTGTCAAATCGTACCCCACCAAAGACAGGAAAGCCGAATTGTGATGATTGATGTTCCTCCCCTCGCCAGATTGGCTATTGCATCATGGGAATACTGAGACTTTATTGCTGAATGTGTTTAGGAAGAAATCTTGCTTTGCTGACATGATGGGTTATGTGCCGAGACAAACATAACGCACCTTATCAATTTCATGAAGAAATCTATGATCTATCTTTCAGCCAGTCTGTCTGTCAGTCAGATAACTTTACATCGATGAGGTGTTATTGTTTTGTAGACCTCGATCTAAACCACCAATTGCATCCAGAAATGTTACAGTTGTAGTTGCATATTAGGGTTGAGACATTTTTTAATTGGTTTTAATTGGAATTAATTGAATTTGGTCTGCTAGGGTTCAGCACAATAAACTGAAAACACAACACCATCAAAGTATCATCTCATTGAGTCCAAACAGTCGCCTATTTATTCACGCAACAGACTCGGAACAACATTAGCGTTCATTTGAAGTCGTGCCTCTGGCCACCTGGTGAATCCAGTCCAATGATTTCACGTTCTCGGCTCTGTTTTTGGTCTCTGACAAACTCCAGAGGGAGACATCTGTTTCCTTAGCACTTCAGTATATACTCCTACTGAGAGTTAGCTTTGCTTGTGTGTCTGTTTTTTCTGCTGTGGGTTTAAACAATCCAGGTGAGTGTGGTGAAGCTGTGGGTTGTAAAACCAAAGTAATGAGCGGAATGAACCTGAAAAGCTCTGTAGAGCTGTGGGAATGATGAAAAGCTGGGTGACATTTATCTGTGGCATCTTCCACATCACACCTCTTGACATTTTCTGTGTTAATATAAAAGTGCTGGTTAGTGCTGCTTTACGTTATTGGGATGACTGCTGTGGGTGTCATGTCACTTCAGGGCATTCACGCTTCCCGAATATTTTCATTTTACCGAAACTGGGGTTTGTTAGCTGCATTGCCGTGGAGCGCACTGAGCAGAAGTCACATTTAACACTGCACCTGGCATTCCTGCGACGACTCGAGGGCGCAGATAGAATGTGCACTCGGTGACGCCTCACAGGTATTAGCTTCACCGGGTCACTCTCTTTCGTCTCTTTGACCTCTCAAGACTTCATGAAATTTAAGCCCGCATCAGGCTGCTGCTGCGTGAGCGGCGCTTTTATCAGTCCGGAGAGGTGGTATTGTGGGTAAATTGCTCCTGGGAGAGAAGAAGAAGGGAGACAGGATAAACAGCCCTGGGTAAAAAGCGCCATAAAGTGGCCCAGCTCTGTGTGTGGTGTGTAATGCTGATCTGTGCTGAACGGCAAGATGCAGCTAATGGCCCAGGTAAGTGGTTCTGTGCTGATTGTTGCGAAGGGGCCGGGCGCTTTGGCTTCATCCCACCTCGCTCCCGTTCTGGGGTTGTGTTTCAGAGATTAGTGCGTCCGTCGGCGGCCGTTAGACACCCTGTTTTCCCCCGGGGCTCTGTCGGGCTCTGACGTGAGCTCCAGCGGTGTCGAGTTCTCGTTGGCACCCCGGGATCTCCTTGATGACTCAGACTTTACTTGAGAAAAGAGGGCAGTGTTTCAGTTAGGGAAAAGTCCAACATCCACAGTCACACACTCGCACTCACACACACAAACACACACACACACACCCACGTGGGCATTCACTTCAACTTAATGTGTAGAACTTAGTGCTCGGATGCTGACTATGGGATTATTCTCTCTGAGAGCTGAGGTGTGTCTCGTTTATGACCCGGTCATTATTCACCATCTCTCTCTGCGTCCACATCACTCCTCGCTCGCCCTCCATATGCAGCCACTCCGTCACAATGAAAACACGCAAGTTGTCCCGGGTGGAGAGACTGTGGAAGGTGAGTGTGTTCAATCTTCTCAGGGATACGTGTACATCGTGTATGGGACGGTTCAGGGTGTGACATGTGAAACATTTTAGCGTCTTTCCTTTTTGTAATTATGCTTTTAATCAATCTGTTATTGAGCAGTTGAAGGACGTTTTCACAAGAAATTACAAGCTGTTTCTATGCTTGAAGACGTGTCAGAGCTGTTTATTTATTTATTAAGCTTTCAAAGTGTCTGATGATATAATGAGCACTTTAGATGACAGCCCGTGTTGTAAGTTGTTGTTGTTGGAGTTTGCTGCAAAAATCATAGTCATTATATCTAAAAACTTGTCAGCTGGTAAATTTAAGCACTGGGCTGTCTCTGGGGACATGCTGAAGGGCAACTTGGTGTTATAAGCATATATTAAATAGCACTTCAAAGCAGTTTATATGGAGTATTATCACGATAAATAGATTTTTAGGGAGATTGAGAATCATTGTCACGTCTCAGTGGTACATGTGTCTACACCTGTCAATATAAACAATATTTGAAATGGTTTTCCTGAATGTCATTCTTGATTGCAATGTAAAATAAAAAAGAAACAAAAAAAAAACGAAAACAAAAATACTAAAACAGACACACCGGATCTAGCATAGAAATACCTTAATGCGCTTTCCTTATAGGCATTAATTGTGGTTAAGCAAAGGCTGCATTGTAGTGCACAGAGTGCTTCCAGTCCCAGCATGCATTACCAGCTTTTTTACTGCAATACATATTTAATAGAGCCCCCACTAGACAAAGTTGGACAACAGCACTAACATTTAGTATGAAGTGATTGTCGATGAGATGAGGTAATTAGATGTTGCTGTTGCTGTTTGCAATGAAAGCAAAGTTTTTTTGAATCATCAGTTTGTATGAAGTTTTTGCATGCTTTGTCTTAGTTTAAGATATACTGACACTATTTAGTGAATACTCTTATTTCTCTCATGTAGGCAAAATCCGGGGAAGTTTAAGAATCTGACTAAGCAATCTGTCACCTCTGTGTCTTCTCATATTAATCATATTAATGAGCATATTTGTGATTCTGTATTTATTTTCAATTAATCTCTTTTTACCTGCTAAATACATGTCCAAAAAACTTTATTGCCTTTTTTCCACTATCTTCCTGGGAGTGATTACAAAAATGCATCCAATCAGATATGATTTGGGGAGTCTGATTAATCTCGCTAGTCACATAAAACACCTCTTGACTGTTTAGCAAGTGTGGGTAGCATGTGAGAGCTCTATGTTTGGATTTCACCCAGAAAGAAACATTGTTTACATTCCCAAAGAACGCATGCTTGAGGTGTAATTCATTTAATTGAATCCTCCTCCTCCTCCTGTACTAACAACTTGGGTGAGGGAGGTGTGTGTGAAGGTGAACAGCACTACAACATCTCCACGTGTCTCTGTAGCTTTTTATCATGCAGCACACTGCGTTTGATTAAACCCCCCTCCTAACTAAGCACTGCCTACATATTCAGTTTCACTCAGAAATATGCCACATTACAGAAACTAAAGATGCTCCAACTGCCCTTTCACTGTAATTTTAATCAAAGTAAAACACTTGAGTCACTTGACTTTGGTTTATCGTATTGTAATATGCAACTGCTGTGAATCAGTTGCTGCTGTGCAGTTGAGTATTATGGTGCATTTAGTAGTAATATCTGATTGAGGGCATAGCAGTACACATATATTGGTGCTGGTCGACACTTTGGAGCTCAGCGGGGCAAGATGTTTCACTTGATGCTATCAGTGTCATACAGGGATCGGGAGGCAGTGATGAGACACCCTCTGCCTTTGATAGACTCCGGCTACAGCTTAGCAGCTGATACTGATCTCGCTGTGCATCCTGGGGTTTTGTCCTTGTGGCTGCCTTGATGCCTGAAATATGCATTCGTTTTGACATGATGCGAGTTTGACACAAGTTGTTTCAAAACTGCATCCAAATCCCCAGAGAGGCTGAGCCCTGGCAGAGAGCTGACAGTGCACAAGCTGTCACAATATTTTCAAATTTTCTGTGTTTCAAGGATACTACTGCTACTACTACTACTACTACAACTACTAATATTAATGATAACAACAACAACAACAACAA
>JAOXYL010000071.1:11657531-11670993 GCA_028564955.1 Terapon puta
TATATTATTCTCTTCCATTGGCTTAATTGATTGGTGTTCAAAAGTTAAACTGACTAAAAACACACTGTGAGCTCCTTTTGACTTGATCAAGGGTAAACCTGCATGTGAAAATAGTCCCTGAACAAATTCACTATTTATTGTGTAATTCTGACCCACATTTAAAGATTTGCATTTTTAGTAAAAATCAGTAGACTTGGAGCTGAGTGCCACGGTCGGGGTAGAGAAGTCAGAAAGTACAGACAAGCAACTAAAACACTATTAGTTATGGCCTTTTCATGCAATTTGTAAACAACAAGAAAAATATGGAATAATTGCAGCTTTGCGGTTAAATGAGCTTAAAAGTGCCATTGACCCAAGAACCTTTTGTTTCATTTTCTCGACTAATGCAATACTCCTCTTGTTTTTTTTTTTTTACCTTGTTGACTTTAAATTAGTTTCTGTTTGTATTGCAGAGCTCAGACAACAGACAGCTCCGTGTTTCATCAGCTATTACTTCAAAGCTTTCTCTTCCTCTGTAATTGCTCTTATCGTATCATTTGCAGAAATTACAGATACATTGCTGTGAGAAAATATTAACATTTCAAGTGCGCGATGAGACTTTGCCTGCTGAGGGGAGAAAGCAGCTTCATTTGCATATGGTAATAGTGTACCTGATTGTTCCTTTTCGCGATGCTGCTACTGTAGCTCACCGTTTGATTTAATGAACAACCGAGGTTATGCGAGAAAAATGAGATGAACCCTCGTCTTTTGTTTCTGTCTGACCCGGAGATGTTGGACGTGTTTTTTTTTCTCCTCACGGTTTATGAATATAATGATTTTCTAGCAAGTTAATCAGAATTGGGGCAATTTATCATCAAGTACGTCGTGACGATGAGTGGTGTGTGCGAGTGTTTGTGACTGTACAGCTGCACGCGGTGAGGCATCAGATGTACAGTGAGAGGAGAAGGAAGATGAAACCTGCGACGCTCCCCTCATTAAACCGTAAGCAATTACTCTACCGTGACAGAGTAATCAGTGAGGTTGGGTCAACACACAGACACACACACACACACACACCTGCAAAAGAGGTTATATTGACACAAAACAGGAGGGGAAAGAAGAAAGGAGTGGATTTAAGAGAAAAAAGTAAATGAAAGTGGCTTGTGGCAAAATTGACCAGTATTTCGCAACTAAAAGCACACATGTACACGCGCTCACATACAAACAAAGATCCCCCGCTATTCGAGCTCCACAGGTACCTTTGATGTTGCCACTTTCATCTCTCCACCCTTTTGAAATGACTCTTTTCGAGCCTTTTGCTTATTCTCTGTTTGCTCTCATGCAAACCCCTTGATGCCTGAAACTTTGTGGACTGAGCGGGCACGAGTCAAGAGATTGCCCCACCTGCTTTATAAATGATCCCAGTTTTTTTTAGAGGCTGTTCAGGATCATTTAAATGCCATAAAATGCTTCTTTTGCCAACAATGACTCCCTTGAACCTGCAGACTTAATGTATGTCTTTTAATCTTTTGGTGTAAATATCGCGAGGTTGGAAATGAGGCACCTTCGGCCAAGGTGTAATTCAAGCTAATTAGAATACTGAGAATTCAATTTTCATGCAAGTCTTTGAAAGCTGCCCGCGATTTTCGTTACATCCCGTGGCGGTTTTTGCAACCTCCGCCAACCGCCGACTTCCTTTGCTTTACACAGCCCCACATTGATCTGTTTTCCTCAGATGTTGATCCCACAATATAAAACTTTGATTTTCTCAACAGCAGCCACAGATCAGAGCGAAATGAGCCATGTCTACCCCCAACCCCCCACCCCCTTACCCCCCTCTCTCCTGATTCTTGGGCCGGCGATTTGAGGCTTAGATTTAACTGAAGAGGTTTCAGCTGACAGCCAAGTCGCACCAGCATGGCCTGAGCTTCAGATACAAATCAATCCCACATTCATCTCCCTCATACTGGCACCAGGCAAAGCAGCAAAAAACACTGGAGTGGATTGACAGAGGGCTTTTAAGTGTCACACACTCATCTGCCAGCGGTGGCGCCTTAATTCCATCGGGCGGTGCCATCGTTGGCGCTGAGGGCTTAAATCAACAGCCTAACCCGCTGTTTAGCTCAGCCATCACCCACCCTCAGCAGACAGCATAATGTCTCGGTAAACACAGGGGGGAAAAATTGTGTTCTTGTGCTTGTAAATGACTTCAAGCAAACACGCGTGCCTGCAGGGCCTCAACCAGCTCCAGCGCCTTGATTAGAGGCAGAACGAGTTTCATACCGCTTTGGAGGGGAATCCAGCCCGAACTGTAATTAGGCGAATACCTGTTAATACAGTGCTTAAGCCAGGTGTTGATGGAGACTGTATTGGCTTATAAGTGCCATTGAGGGGGAAGCTTGGTTTCTATCTTGATTAAGATCAAGTCATGTTGTGATAAAAAGCCACAGGTGGGTTTGGCTCACACTGTAGACGAGAAGATGTGAGACGCAGCTTTTTGCAGCAATTTAGGCCAAGTGCTACAGCAGTACACAAAATGATTCAAGACTACACGCAGTTGTGGCAAAACTAATGGTGGCTCTGCTTTTCTCTTCCCAGATCTTCATATTTGAAAATAACATCTACTACAGAGCAACAGTGGAGAGCCGAGCGATCCGTCTGGTTTCCACTGGGAAGGACGGAGTGGTCTTCAACGGCCTTGCTGACTGGCTGTATGAAGGTAAGACGGCTATAAACGCAGCACAAAATTATAACGTGCGTCATTTCCATGTTGCAAAAAGTGCATTTTCAATACTGAACGATCTTCTTTCACTTTTAGAACGGACAGAAGTGCGTCACATATATAAATGATCATTGAACATCCAATTTCAAAGCCATTAACGCGGCATTGTTAATGGTTTGATTTACACAAGAGGCTGGCATAGATTTTTTTTTCATTCAGCCGTAAGAGCATTAATGGAGTTGGACGCTAATGTTGGGACCAGAGTGCCGTAAAGGGTGGTAACGTTACTTTAACCAAACTCAGAAATATGACATGATGACACAACAACAGCACAAACTAGACAAAACAGGTATATTATAGTCTTCAGTGCTATTCAGTCTGCCTGAACTAATATTTGGTAACTTGGGGACAGCAGAAACAAGCTCTAAACAACTGAAATGTATCAAATTTAGAGCTGATAGATGTGTTCACATGTTCACAGCAAGTTGCTGCTGTTTAAAGACAACTGGACCAAAACCGAGAAGCTGCAGCTCTGAAAAAACTAAATAACAAGCTGAGAGCTGTTGAAATGCTTTATAGATCTGAGGGAAGTTAAGATGCATGTATCTGTCATGCACAAGCAGCTGATGTTGAGATAAAAACATTGATTACAGCTGCCTTAATTGAATCTATGGCGCTTTGACCAAACCATGAAATGCATCACTCATTACACAAATGTATTTAGTTAGATCAGGGGTGTCCACATACTTTAGGACAAACAGTGCATTTTACCAACTAAATTTAAAATTAATTCACATTTATTTTGATCTAGCCTTGTGACACCTGCCCCCACAGCCCCCACCTTGAGGCGTGGCGCGTGTTTGTGTGCATGATTTCATTTGAGAGGGCACAGCTGGCTACATTTCAGCGCCCCTCCTTCACCAGACTTCCCATAGCTCGTCTTTGTGCTCAGGCAATTTTAATTAATTCATGTCTGCAGCGCTGCAATCTCACTCAGCAGATGTTCAAAAGCCAGCATACTTGTAATATAATATGAGACATTTTTCTGATTACTGCATATGTGAGACAGACATTCCAATTTCATACCACTTGGATACGGCTTTGTTTACAGATGTGCTGCCATGTTTGAGACACTGAGCATTCATTTATAATAAAGTTACTTGCTCAAGGACTGAAGACCTCTGTTTACAGCATTGTTATAATTATTTATTTTGGATTTATTCAAGGGATGCTGTTGGATAATAATCAATTAATCAAAATTAATTGTGGATAATGTAATTGCAAAATGGCAGTTATTATGAGAGAGATTCTGTTACAGTGCATGAGCTGCCTCAGGGTTGGCTCTAATCGGTTTTTCATTAATGGGATTATTTCTTTGTTGTAGGCACAGAACATGACATGAAAGAAGTAATCCATTTCCAGTGCTAAAGGAAGATTTGTCTGGCTGTGTTTTTCTGCTGTGTGTCATGGATTTACCCGTGGATAACAGAGACTTTCCCACAAAGACACAGATTGTGTAGCGTACATGTTTTATACACACTGGGTCGACTGTATTTTCAGAGGTTTGGAAAAGCTTGTTCGAGCAGAGTTCAAGGTGGAACTGCTGCGCTTCTCTCAGGTATTTAGTGTTCTGCAGCCAATTACCCTCAGCCTTCACTAAAGTATTTAAACTTTACTGTGAGCAACAATAATAAAAACAATATTTCCTTCACTGTGTTGAATGGATTTCCAAGAAAGGCTGAACAAAGCTCTTATTCAGCTGTCTTAGCCTCTTAAAATCAGACATTTCCATTCAGTCTCCACTTTTTCCACATAAAGCCTTTCACATTTCATCGTAGTACATCAAATGGAATATTTTAAGTGACAGACTCAAAACTTAAATATCAAATGATTCACATTTTTATCAAACACTGAGATCCTAACTAAAATTTGAAATACAGTCCTGTGGGTTTGAACAATGCTTGGCCAAACAGCGATAATTATCTGTGAGGCTTTGATGTTGATCAGAGTTAATTATTATCCCTCAGTTGTCATAATGACGCATCAGCACACATTTAAGCAATGACTTTGATCAAAAGATTAAAGATAGTAAAGTCCTGGGATGGAAGTCGGGATGAATGCTTCCTGTAGAGTGCCGTGTTTTGGAGGGGATGAAAGAAACTGATTTCCGTCTGTACTTATGTGGACATGTGGGCGTTGTAGATTTTAGCATGTGCACGCGTCCTCTCTCCCGCTCGTGGACAACAGCGACCTTGCAGCAAAACGCCCAAACTTTGGTTTATCAAAGAGGATGTGTGAGGGAAAGAAACACAAAACCCATCTCTCCAAATCCTTTGGTATCACTGTCACAAAAAAAATATAAATCACATGACACACGATGTTCAGTGTTGATAAAGGCGACATCTTTAAGGGCAGCTTGCCAGGAGTCCCATTAAATGCCCCAACCTTCATAAAATAGAGGATAAAATGAATTTTATGATGTGTACTGCAAAAGAAATTGTGTTGGCTGATTCTCTGTAGGCACAGGCCTTGAGAACGCCGCAACGCTGCAACAAACTTAACACCCTTAGAGTGAGAGCTCATTGAAATGTTGAGAATTAAACACTGAATAATGTCCTTTGTCCACTCTGACCCCGTATCAACCATGTGCTGTCAATGAAGCATGAAAACATTTTTTAAAAATTTAAAAAGTAATTATAACCTGATAGCATTAGTAATGGCAAAAATCACATCAAGGTTGCCAGGAATAGGCCACAATGTGCAGGAGGTAAAGAAAAGTGTGCACTGTGTGCTTTTAATAGAGCTTTTCTGCCCCCTGTTGGATGAAAGTCACTGCTGAGAAAAAGAAACTGAAACTGGAAGCAGGGAAAGCCTTTTTAAAAATATATGTTTTCTTTTTCTTTGTCTTGGTTTCTTCAACAATGTCAGCTCCCTCAGTTATCGATCACAGGGAATATTTTAAGGCTGTTTTCCACCATTGACAACCAAACTTTAAACAATGGCACCGCACAAGCTCTATTCATGTCACATTATAGACTCGAGTCGTCTGCTTGAAAATAAAAAAAGAATTGTCATGATTTACCTGTACAGCACAAGAGCAATTCCTGATTAACAAAGACAGTAAAGGTTCGTCTATATTGATTCGTATTAAATGTCATTTTGTGTCCACAAGCATTTATTATTCCTCAGTGACAGTGCAGAGAGTGGGCACCATAAATCACATACCTTATAAATATTAAATGAGTGTCTGTTCAGATGGTGACATGTTTGAAATGTCTTCATCAGTGTGAGACTATTATATGTACATGAACGCCAGTTAATAGGAAAGCTGCAGATAGAGCTATGCAAACTTGTATTTGTTGAGCATTGTAGGGCCTGGTAGTGTCATAGCCTAATATGTTAACATTTAATATATGTTAAGATTTATTTATTATCATTCAGTCAAGTGGGAGTAATATCTGGGTGTTTGTTGTTGTTGTTGTTGTTGTTGTTATTTTTTCATGGTTGTTTTTTACAGAGGAGATCCTGCAGACCCACATAGCTCACTGGTGGTCTCCAGATGGGCTGCGTCTGGCCTACATGACCATCAATGACACACTGGTGCCGAAGATGGAAGTTCCCTATTTCACAGGAGAGCTGTACCCCATCAACAAGGAGTATCACTACCCAAAGGCAAGTCTTCAGCTACAGCCTCACACCAGACACTTAAAGGAGCTTTGAGTGATATATTTATATTAACGGTGTTTCAAATGAAAGGGCTAAAAAGGTACATCAGAGTATTCAACCTACAGGGAGTTTCAGCTCATTGTTTGTCTGTTTAACAGTTTAACACTCACTTGCTGCTCTCATTGTGTCCTTTTATTTCATTATTACTGTTTTCAATAAAAAATCCTTGAAAACCCACTATGCACTACCTGCCACAAATGAAAGATAGACTCAGATAGTCACTAGCAGATGAACATTTCACTGCTTAAAGAGACAGATATTTCTCTCAGAGGCTGGTGGTCCCACTTTGTGCCTCTGGTGTAATTATTACAGTTGGGCCAAGGGGCAACGTCAAAGTTATGTTTACAATTTATTTGCACTGACCGCAAAAGGAATCAGTCATTGCAGGTTTAAATACTGCGGTGTGTCGACGTTGGTATGAATAGAGGATTTGACAGATGGAAGTTGTTTATTTTTGAAGACAACAGAAAGACAATTCCTCACTGTCTTAAAGTGAAATCCAGTCTGACCTATCTAATTTCCTCTCGGGCCACTGTAGGCTGGAGAGGAAAACCCTGTAGTGCACCTGTCTGTGGTGAGCCTCAATGGTCCCCTGCACACGGTGGTGATGAAGAAACCCGATGATCCCCGGATAGGGTGAGTGACAACCGAACGGCAGCTCATTGTGTCTGAAGTAACGAGCACCAAAAATAGATTGAGATAAAGATAGCAGATACGGAGGTTATCAGTGGTGGTGATTCCTTCTTGCTTCCTGCTCCAGGAGGGAATATTATATCACCATGGTGAAATGGGCCACCAGCACCAAACTGGCTGTCAACTGGCTGAACAGAGCCCAGAACAACTCCATCCTGACGCTGTGCGAGGCCACAACTGGTGTCTGCATCAAGGTGAAACACAGCAAATCTGAACAAGTGTAAAAATCCACTGTCAGTGCGGATTTTGTTTTTGATAAATGTATTTGAATGGTGCAAAACATGTCTTTTGCTGTCAGTAAATCCCATGAAGGGAAAACTAACAGTGAATTTGGTTCCTTCATTACAATGCACATGGGCACTGTAGTTTATTCACAGCCTAAAATAGTCCTTGTTAAATAACTATGTAATACTGTTTGGGTAATGGTTGATAAAAACTATTGTGCCCAGCTGATAAAAGAAACTATTTAGCATTGTCTAACTGAAAATATCTTTTGAAGACCTGTTTTTAATAAAAAACTCAATACTAGAGTTCAATACCACTGTCACGTCTGGCACATAAAATCCAGTAAAAAGCCAAACTACCATTATAAATTTGACCCTGTACGTATTTTATATGAATTGAAGAAAAAAGAAAACGGTGCTAATTGATTCAATTGAATGGATCCTGGTAGGCAGATTTTTGTTACCTTTGGACAAAAGCAAACTAGTTGTTCCCCCGTTTCCAGTCTTTATGTAATGTATAATATTTCATTTTTATGTTTAAGTGTTGGATCCAGAAAATGTTTCAACATATCTAACTTTTTAACTCTCTTTTAGAAACATGAGGATGAGAGTGAGAGCTGGTTACATAGACAGGTAAGTGATGAAAACACTCCCTTCATGAAGTTAGTAAAATAAATTAAGAAATACAAAAGCCCCGCAGGCATGTTTGTGAACACAGATCCAGTATACATGTGCAGATGTTTTTCCCTCCTCTCTGCAGAACGAACCGCCGCTCTTCTCCCACGACGGACACAAGTTCTTCTTCACCAGAGCAATCCCTCAGGGTGGGAGAGGAAAGTTTTTCCACATCTCCATGTCCACCTCCATGGTGAGCAATTATCCAAAGAAATATCTCTTCTAAAGGCTTAGCACAGTGTGTTTAATGTATATTTTTCCCACTAGCCGAACACAAGCACAGACATACTTCAATCTTTGACCTCTGGAGACTGGGACATCACCAGAATCTTGGCCTACAACCACGAGAGGAACCTCATGTAAGACATTTGGACTTTTTAACACCTAGCTCTGCAAAATCAGGGTTGTTTGGTGATAACGTTTGGATGTTTTCCAGATACTTTTTGAGCACAGAGGATGACCCCAAAAGACGGCACTTGTACAGGTAGGATTTCACTAGAGTTACAAAATGCTTTTGTGCTCGACTCGAGTGCTCTTTCGCGTATACAGCGATACTTAACTCTGTGCCATCCCGCAGCGCCGACACCATCCCTCCATTCAACCGCTGTTGCCTGTCTTGTGACTTCATGTGCGGCTACGTGGACGTTTCTTTCAGCCACAACATGCAGTACTTCCTGCTCAGCTGCAAAGGTGAGCGCCGCCCGACCTTGAATCTCTCCAGCCGAGGCTCTTTTTTATAACAGCGGGCCGTGAGTGCTTCGCATCCCAGCGCTCCTGAGAGGTTCAGCAGAAAGCGTAATTGAATTAGTCCTCCATGTCAGGTGAGGAGCTTATATCGAACTGGACATTAGCAGATAACCTCAAAGCAGAGCTGGATCCCCTCTGATTAGCCACAGAAATAAACGTCTCGTCTGACTGCCAATAGTCACGCGAGCGTGGCCGAGCTGCAGGCAGAGGGTGTGTTGCTTTTCTGCTTTAGTCATAAAAAAAATGAAAGCCAGCGGTTAGCATTGGACTTGTTTACTAGATATTCCTAGTGTTCCTCAGAGACACTCATTGTCATTGTTTTTTTTCTTATTTAATGCCCTCGTGGCTTCAGTACAGGGGCACAACATTGCTGCTTCTGCGGAGACTGATTTGTTTAGAGGGCTCACTCCAGAGACGGAAAGTGCCACTGGCTCTCTTCATTAATTGGATCTTTGGAGAGTCGCTCCATTGTGAAATAATAAGCTACTTCCTCGTGGGACGGAAGTAGATTATTAACTGCAGAGCCAACTGAGAGGGCTGTTTCTGAAGCCTGTTTGAGATGAAACAGGGAGATACATCTCTCGGAGAGGGGAGTTGGGTTTCAGAGGCTTGATTGCTGCTGCGGTGGAGGCATTTAAGCCTCTCATCAGTGCTTTGTTTCATGTCTCATCAGGTCAATTTTTTTTTCTAAAGCCCAATATCACAGATTGATTAGAGACATTAAATGCATCAAATTCAGCTTCAATTATTCCGTTGTTGTTAACTGATTATTCTTCCCTCAATTTTTCTGTGCAGGTCCGTATGTGCCGAGCGTGGCTGTCTACAGAACCGAGGACAAGCAGAGTGAGTGTCGCCTTTCTACACCACCACGCTTAGCAGAATCCTCAGCCAATACGTTTTTATCGATGAATATGTTTGTCACTGAGAGATTTTTATGATTTTTATGTCTCACTTGCTTTACTGCAGAGGTGTTTGATGTGGAGACAAATGAAAGAGTAAACAACACGTGCAGCAACATGCAGATGCCCAAAGTGGAGAACAAGACCATCATCATCGACGACTACAGTATGCGCCCGCGCTGGTGTTGAATAGGAAGAAACATTACACGCGTGCATCTCATCCTGTGCCATAAGATCCTAATTAGCTTTGTCTTTTCTGTTGTAGCTCTGACGATGCAGATTCTGAAGCCAGCTGCATTCAAGGATACAGCCCATTACCCCTTACTGCTTCTAGTGTAAGTGTAAATATGTCTGTTTTTATTCCAAAAAACTATTTTATAACTTGTGGAATATCATCAGCACTAGGCTAACAATTACTTTCATATTGTTCAAAAGGACCCTACAGCCATTTAGTGTTGCACTCTCCTACATTTGGGTTCTCACAGGGGTTGTATTCAAAACAGAAAAGTGAAAAAGGCCGAAAGATTTCTTTCTCTCTTTGGTTTTTCTGACTTTTTTCAGTGGCCTTCTGTAGACCCTGCTTAAGGGCCTACTGCTCCCAATTTGTAATGCAGGTCTTCTGATGAGAAAGGCCAATTGCATACTGATGTGTGAACTCTGCCTTTCTTTGTATCTCTTTTTTTCAATTAAATGATTAATTGGTACATTAAACTTTAAAAAGTATTTTATAGATTTCTTGTCACACTTCCTTAGAGCTTAAGATGACATTGTCAGATTGCTTCTTTAATTACAAAAATATTCATTTATAAAAGTTTAAAAAAAGTCCCACTTGTGCAGCTACAAACAGATTGTTTTTGTTTTGCATTTTTGATTTGTACATAGAAATAAATTATGAATGTAACAAATGCAATCATGAATTTATTTCAGGACAATAAAATGCTATATATAATCAACTAGAATATCCTGCACTACATAATACATCTTTAAAAATTATAGCATGAAATTATTTGACTAGTCAGTCCAATTTAGTAATGGCTTTGTGGTGTCGAAGTAGACTGCATTATGTTACAGCACATCATGTTGTGTTAGCATCTAATTTTTGTATTTTTTTAGATTGGATGTTGAACCTGTTTCAAGTTATGACAATGACACAGAGACAGACTCTTTGTTCTGCGTGTGCTCTCCACAGGGATGGTACACCTGGCGGGCAGATGGTTTCGGAGCAGTTCCAGGTGGACTGGGCCACAGTTCTGGTCAGCAGCTTCAGCACCATCGTCATCCGCTTTGACGGCCACGGCAGCGGCTTCCAGGGCACCAACTTTCTCCAAAAGGTCAGGAGGAAACTGGGAAAGCTAGAGGAGAGAGACCAGCTGGAGGCACTCAGGTAAGACATCTGCTTAAACTGCAAACACAGCAGTCGTCGCGGCACAAATGTAGGAGGTTTAACCACTTTTTTTTCATTCTTAGGTTCATATCCAAAGAGCCTTACATTGATAAGACTCGAATGGGAGTTTATGGAAAGGTAAGAAGAGCATGTGCTCAAAGAGAGATGTAAATTATTATCATAAACAGTACAGTAAGCGCATTAAAACTTTCTTGTGTGCGTCTGCATCTCCCCTTCCTTTGTTCAGGCCTACGGAGGATATTTAGCCACGATGCTTCTGAGTTCTGAGGAGTTCACCCAGCTTAAATGTGGAACAGCAGTCTCCCCCATCACAGACTTCGAGCTTTATGGTACAACTTTTTACATTTTTCTTTTATGGACATGTGAAAGATGGCGTCCTTTTTCTCATTCTGTTCTCCCTCTTTTCCAAATGACAGCGTCTGCATTTTCAGAACGATACCTCGGCTCAAAGACGGATTCCCGAGTATACACGGTAAAGTTTGTTTATCAAAATCATGCACCAGGATGTTTGCCTAACACGGAGACTCATGAATCGTTGTTGAAAGGATGTTGATGGCATACATGTTGGATTTCCCTCCTACTCTTTCCTTTAGATGGCAAATTTAGCACACAGAGCGGGACAACTGCTGCAGAAGCAATACTTGATCATTCACCCAACGGCTGACGGTAACATGCGTGTCTTCCATGTTATTTCTCATCACTGCAGTGAGTCAAACACTAACTCTCTAATGCATTTCTTCATGTGTTTCTTCTACCTTATCTTCTCCACTAAAACAGAAAAGGTTCACTTCCAGCACACGGCCAAATTTATTAATCATTTAATCACCGAGAAGGCCAATTACACCCTACAGGTGAGTGCAGCCTGAAATCACTGCTTGACCTGATAAATGTGCCTGTGTGGAACTATAATGCTTATTAATATGTTCCTGATATTATGATGAAAGCTTTAATTTCTTTGTGTCTTAATTAGTGTTAACATGACAAGTTGCTTAATCAGTTTTTAAGTTTAATATTTGATTATTCATATAAAGGAGGGTTCATATTTTTTCCCATCTATCAGTCACACAGCCTCGTGTTCATGGGAAATGTATTTAATCATTCCTCCCGGCCACACTGGCTGTGGAGAAATATTTTCCTAATGTGACTCTATCGTAAGTGATGGAGGACAAAATGCTCAAACTTCATCCTCTGTTTCCTTGTTGTCGGGGGAAGAAATTAGAATTTGTAGGGAATTTCATACAAGAAAAGTCTGTAAATTTGGAGTATCGACCTCCAAGAGCTGAAGCTTCATTTGCAGTGGAAGAAAATCACAATCTCGACCAGAAGCTGTTCTGGAGCTTTCAGTCACATCATGGGCTTCTCCTCTGTAGAGGAAATCTGTTCAAACTATACTTTAAAGACTTGTCTAAGTAAATGAAGCAAATGAGGTCCTTCAAAAGGTCACGCCGAGCTCCAGAAAAGCTACTGACTGGATTGTTTAAGTTTAAGTGAAGTTAAAAAAATGTTTTTAATTGTTTGTCTACAATTTTTTTCTTTATGAAAGAATGTCTCTCCCAGAGATCAAATCTTCAGGTGTTTTGTTCAGCTGTTTTAAAACTTAAAAAACTGTACTCTTCCTTTATTTAGTGGAATGTGCTACTTAATTGTATAGTACACATATCATATACAATTTGGGAGATCTGTTTCTTTCTCCTGTTTTATCTAACCCTTTCCTGTTTGTTCGCAATTTGAATATGCCACCAAAAAATGATCTTAATCTTAATTTTAAATCTACTTTTTAATCACAATTAGTTTGCCAAGTGCTCAGTCAATTCATAAAAAACATTTAAAAAGATTAAATGACACTGGAAACAATGTTAGGTTTAGCTCTATGTAAATCCATCCCCTGGTATCTACCTACAGATCTACCCAGATGAGGGACACTTCCTCCACAGCGATGGGACGCAGCAGCACCTGAGCCAGTCCCTGGTCAACTTCTTTGAGGAGTGTTTCCGGGTGCCGGAGATCCTGACAGATGACCAGCAGGAAGAGGATGAGGACGACAGTTAAAGCTGCCCCTCCGAGCGGCCGTGGCCAGCTACTACAGCACAATATGCAACAGATCTTTCTAACCCGATCGACCCACTGACACCACCTGCTGTCCAACCTGATTTCAGCCCCACTCTTGCAGTGCAGCACCCGCATGTGTAAAGGGGCCTCGGCCTGCACCCACCCCCCTTCACTCCCCCACCCACTCGCACCCCTCCTCACTTCGCGCTGGCTGCTGGACAGAAAGACAAAATAAATCTCAGATGTGAACAGTCGTCTCTTTTTCCCTCTCTCTCTCTCTCTCTCTCTCTCTGTCTCTCTGTATGATTGAAACATACGGACTAGCTCACCCTCTGGTGGACAT
>JAOXYL010000071.1:11671093-11689029 GCA_028564955.1 Terapon puta
TGGACAGAAAGACAAAATAAATCTCAGATGTGAACAGTCGTCTCTTTTTCCCTCTCTCTCTCTCTCTCTCTCTCTCTCTCTCTCTCTCTCTCTCTCTCTCTCTGTCTCTCTGTATGATTGAAACATACGGACTAGCTCACCCTCTGGTGGACATATTGAGGATCGACACAAAGCCCATTGAGCGATTGGTCTCCATTTCAGACCAGGCGCATAAATCGAGCGCTTTGCAGCACAAAATATCCCCTGTGAAGATCAGTTTACTGTGTTGAGATTTAACTTTTGAAAGGCTGCCAGTTTCTGATAACCAACTTACTGATTATTGTGTTCACGAGTATGATTACTGCTACTTGTTTCTCTGAATTTCTCTGTTCAGTGTCGTGTCTATGAGTGGATGTCTGGCTGCAGCATTTCTTAGTTGCTTTACAAAGTGAGGGCACAATGTTTAACTGTTCTCCCGCTCCCCACACTCCCCATCCCCTAAAAAAAAAGAAGAAAAAAAAGTGTCTCTACAAAAACGGTATGAAATAATAATTTCCCTCCTTGTATTTCTGAATTGAACTCTTGTTCTTTTAGTCACTGTGCCTTACTGTGGGTGAAATGTTCATTTTAGGAGCCCACAACAAAATGAAAAAGAGTCAATATGGATAGGCCTTGTCTGAACTGTGCATTCTGTTGACAACCAGATCACAATTTCATTTCCCTCAAAGGATAGCCAGTTATCAGTAAGGTGTGGCACTTAGCTCAAAACTGAGAGGACTGGATACAAAATAATCATATGTTTGCTTGAAAGATGGTATTATACTGACAAAAATGTAAAGTATTTAGTTTGCAAGTACAGTTATCGGTATTTACCTTCCAAACTGGCACACTGGTGAGTTAACTATGCTGAATTTTCATTATTTTGTGAATTACTTTGTGTGTTAAATGGCTTGACTCTCTCCCCATGTCACTTCTGTTAGTATTGTCAGTGGTTTCTAGTCAGCTGATGTACAAAGTGTATAAATCTTATATTGTTTAAGTCTTTATGTTGTATGTGCAACTTGTATATAAAGCATTTTGAAATGTACCTTTCATTGCCTTTATTTGTCTCCATCACTTTAATGTGCCAACCAACAAAGTGTGACTGCTGCTTTCTGCAGCATGACTTCATCTTTTACTTGAACTTGGATGCCCACCAGTGTCCAGTAGAAGTATTGCAGGGCCATTAAGGGCTGATATGTTCCTACTCCTGAAAGCAGTAACTGAATATTTAATATGAGGTATTTAGTTGTTAATTACGACTTTAAGTCACCCTAAATCTTACTAACAACATTAAGGTTGACTCAAAGTGTCCCAGTAAGCTGCGACAGTGAGTCAGCATGAACATTACCAGGACTTTATTGTTAAATGTCACCATGACTGAATACCCATTGATATTCAAATGCCACGAGGCGTATTGGAGCATTGAACTTTCAAAAAAGGTTCTTTTAAGAGGCATAAACTGAACTTAAACACACATTTTTCCAGATCACAAATTCTCACAGGTAACACGTCTAATGTTCAAATTTGCACAGAAAATTGCTGCAGAAAATGTAGACATTTATAAGAAATTCATCATTAAACTGGAATGAAACTGACCACACATCAGTTCTGATGGGTGAAGTAAAATGTACTCAACCCATTTGAAAGGTCTCATTTAACAAAATGAAGTCAACGTAAATTTAATGTGGGTTTTTAAATTTTTTTTACTCTGGCCGAAAGAAAAGTGATTTGATTAAATAATGTACAATACAATTTGTGGATAAATCCTTTCAAAAGGTTGTATTATGTGAATCAGAACAGTTCATTTCAACAGAATTTGACATTTTTTAGATGGAATAGTCTGAAAAAATCTAAACAAACAAGTGATTCTTTTGAGCAAATTATTCATTCAGTTGTTCATAACATGTAAACTCCTGTTACAGTTTCCATGTTGCAGAGAAAGAAAAAAGAAGCATCGATGTTGGGTTTGCCATTGACAAAATTTATTTCCAGTGTTTCAGGAGTCTGTGCACAGCCCTCTAACAATCAGAGGAACACAGCATTGGTACAAACGGTCCAGCTCCATGAAGTGTTTCCTCATGCGGGGACCCCTCTCTCTCTCTCTCTCTCTCTCTCCGCAGAGAAGTACTAAACTGCCCACAACACCCACACAGGCCACATGAGCATCATCATCTCACAATACTGTACTTAATCCTGCAATCTGATGGAAATGAAAAGTAAAGCAGCTAAAACATGGCATTTATATGTACACTTAAGTTACTTATTTTACAAGGAATATTTAAAATTCAAGTTCTGTTAAAATCAAAAAATGAAAAAACAAGAGGGGGAAAAAAAAGTATATAAAACACGTTAAGACCAGAGTGGAATGCCTAAGGAATGGAAGCTCGGCATTTTGTCACATAACCTGTAGAATGACTGAAAGTCGACAATAAAAATGTCATTCACAGTAACATCTTCGTGTGTCTCAACAAAGACAATATGGCACCCATAACATTTCATTGTGAGGCACTTCCTATTGTGAAGAAACATGATTTTCTGGTTTGATTACCCATTTTCTTTTTCTTCCAACCTTTTCCTTCCTCTTTGCGATCGACCGTCAGTCACTGACAGATGTGTGAACCACGAACACTAAAACACAGCGTTGACATTTTGCATCAGAGGGATGTTGTTCACTGCTCTTTAAACCACATGACTGGGATGTATAAGAACTGTATCCTTTTTGCATAAGTCCAGTGTCTCCTCGTCACCTTTTGTACCTTTGGAAAGGCCCCTTTGACAGCAGAGAGCTTGTAGGCAGTCCACACACAGGCTGTACCAAAAACACAATTCAAGTACACAGAAAAATAGGGATATGTACACTTTCGAATGAAACACAAGCATCTAAAGCTTTTAGTCAGTATTACAGCAAGCATGTCTGTACATTCTTCATTTGGTTACTGAGAGACTCACTGACATCGTAACTTTCTTTACAACAAAAATAGTTCCTCTGCAATACTAAAAATCTGAACTTTGTAACTACTTCCTATTCATCCTAAAAGTCAGTTCATCCTTAAAGCCACTTAGCTAAACCTTTAAACTTAACTCGAGTTTCGCCGTTCACACTTCCTCGTGCAGACGTCCAGGCTCAGTGCTTAAAGAGCCACAGGTCCTCTCACTCCTCAGCACAACGGGGGTTTGTATCAGGCGGGAGGAAATCCTCCTGCTGAGTCTTCCCAAAGTTATTTGTCATTTTTAAAAACGAACAAACAAAAACAAAAGAAATTAAAAAGGTATAAACAACATTTTGTTTCATGCCTTCTACATGAGCAACGATCCCTGTGTGCGGTAATTCTCTTTTCACAAGCACACACACCAGTTTACAGACACACACGCCAGACAATTTGTGTACGACATGCTCATTCACTAACATTGGTCACACAACAGACATTATACTGACAGACTCCCGAGTATGTACACATCTCACTGACGGAGAACACACACACAGTCACACACATCCAACACTTCTCACAGGTACTGATAGAAGCGCGAATGGACCACCTGGGAACTCGTGAGTTTATGTGGGTGAGCGGTGGCCGAGAGGCTCAGATTTTTGCTCTGGGGGACATCCCCGTTCAACACCTCGCCTGGACGATGCGGGAGTTCAGAGGAGGACGAGGCTCCGAGGTTCTGGGAGTTGGCTCTGCACAGCGCCCCCTGCTGCTCAGAGAGGTCCAAGCTGACTTCTGGATTGCTGGTGCGGTGGCGCTCGCGGGCGATCCAGTCCCCGATGGAGAAGTCTTGAGAGCTGCACTTGGGCTTCAGCTGGTCCACAGCCGACAGCTCAGACCGAGAGCCTGAGCGGATGCCGACATGGTGCGGCCAGTCTCCCAAAACAGAAAGCTCTGCAAAGTCTCGCTGACCGCCCATGGTGTGCCTGCGTCTAATGTTCTTCTTCTTACTACGGCCCTCCGGGGACCGGCTCCTCTGGCTGCCCACGCCAAACATGTCGTCCACAGACATTCGCAGACGCACCTTCAATCTGTCTGTGATCTTCAACTTCCACGCAGGCTCCGTTTTATCCAGTTCACTGCGAGATGAGGAGCTGAGGCTGCCCGTGGAGCGGCCTTTGGCTGAGCCTGACACACGCGACAGTCTGTTGGAATCTTTATCGCTCCAAGCTCCGTCCAGCGAAGACTCGCTGTTGTTTTTCTGCTGAGCAGCTTTCTTTCTGGAAAGCGTATCACACTCGATGAGCCTGTGGGAGGGGAGGGGCCGGGGAGCTTCACGCAGTTCCCGCTGATCCATTTTTCCAACTGTAAACACTGACAGGTCGCTCTCACTGTCCGTCTCCATCGGCCTTCCCTCACTGATGAGCTCGCTCCTCTCATCATCTGCATCATCTCCGCCCCGGCTCTCTGCTACCGACTGCACTTCAGGACTGAGGGTGCTGAGCTCAGCTCCGGTCAGGAACGTCATGGAGGAGGTGGTGGAGTAGTCGGATGTGATGGAGCACACCTCTGCACCCAGCCCGCTGGGGCCTGTCTCTGGACCCAGACCCTGCATCTTGCCTCGCCTCACTCTGGGCACCGACGCCTGGGAGCTGGTACTGTTCATCGTGCCGAGGTCAGACACTGTGTCATCATAGTTGGAGGGCGGGTCTGACAGCGAGGACTGGTGAGCCATCGGCATGCGGTAGCTGAGGTTCGGTGAGTGGGAGGGTGAGGTGTAGGGGTATTCAGTTTGAAGGGTGGAGGAATCTGGAGGCAGGGAAGGAGAGGGCTGCGACGTCAGGCTGCTGGAGATCGACTCTTTCCTGCTGTTTTTGTCGAGCTGTTCCTCAGAGCTGCTTCTGTGCTTGTCTTTCTCTTCCGTTTCATCGGTCTCCCCTTCCTCCTCAGTCCGGCCATCTGGGGACCACAGAGCCTGCTGCTGGCTCTCCTCCGGGAGCTCCTTCTTGGGGAACACAGCGTCCAGGTCATCATCTGAACTGCTGGGATGAGCTTTGTCCTTGGGCTTCTTACGCTTGCGGCTGGCGAAGAAGGAGGAGCGCAGCATCTCTTTGCTACACTGATCCTTCCCTGACCCCCACAAGCCCTGCTGATACAGAACCAAAGCAGCATTAAGGACTCAGCAAAACAAGATTTAATAACATTAAAGACATTTATGAACTTAGGTCAAATAACATTAAATAAGGGGGAGGACGTTACCTTTGATTTGGAGGAGTCACTACATGCTGAATCTGTATTAAAGAGAGGAGAGTCATTAGTAAAAGTCTGCCAACCGCTGGACTTGCTAAAAAACAGTCAACAAGATAAAGAAATAAGAGGCAGATTAAAAGTTTGTTCAGAGTGAAACTGACAGACGTGATGAATATAATGCGGGCAGCTGAATGAAAGCAGATGACACATTTTCGGCTCAGAGAGCGAGAGAGAGAGAGACAGCAGGACGAGTAATCACACTAAGCAGTATGTGGAAACGTGGAGAAAGCGTCAGAAGAGGCCTAAAATGGAGGATGAGAGGAAAGGAAGTGAAAACCCAGCAGTAAACCAAGACACGGAAAGCGGCTCATGCTCATGTATTGATGGAACGACGGCACATCACGTACAAACACGTCAGTCACAGAGCATCACATGTAGCCACCAACCAGCTGTAGGCATTCTTTCCCAACTCAAAGACACCACAGACGAGAGGGACTGATGAGGCTGCTCTCACTGAGAGATTTAAAAAGGGGCCTGAGCTGAACAGATCAGTGAGTGTGTGGCGATGCAGCTGGGGGCAGGCAAGCCTTGGTATAAATGGAAAGTTTGCTCTTACTCCAAGCTACATTAACTCCTGCGGGGGCCCTTTAGTGTGGCCTGTCATTCTCAGCAACATAAAGAGCAAAACAAAGTTCACAAAACATTCCTGTCTCGCCTTGCAAAACGGAGAAAATACGCAAACTGCAGCTAACAGAGATATGCGGACCGATAGCCCTTTTCCACAGGAACAAAACACACCCGTTAGTAAGTACTACTCCTGAAGCAGGGAATTTTTGACAGCAAGAACTCCGGCGAGGAACCTAACTAAAGGCACTGGGTCATCGAGTCGAGCTCCTGAGTGCCTGAAATGGTTCCTGGGCCGATGAGTTCCTGCGTTGGAAATGGGCTATTGGCGGTCTAAAATTTTAAAATGTGGGTGTCAGAGTTTAGCATAGGAGGGTAGGGAGACAGTGTGAGGGAATATTAGTGATGTGCTGCAGGTGTTACACATTATGCAGGGGAAAGAGATGTGGATGTATGTGGCAATGTTTGTCTATGTGATGTGATGTTTCTTCATGTTGAATGAAGACAAAGAATTTGAAGTAAGGACATCACAAACAACATATCAAACGAAAAGACACAAGAGGAGGCACCTGAAACAAACAAACAAACAAAAAAAAAAAAAACTGCCTGCCGCGGCAAATACCATTACATCTACATGCCTGGAGTCCTGTCCAATACTACATGACTGCATGTGTGCCTCCGCGTCAACAAGACACTGCACATTTATCGGTCGGGCACATGGCTGTGTGTGGGTTTGGTTTGAGTGTAAAACACGTGTGTGCTGGGGCAACATCCAGCTCAGTCCCACTGCTACGACCCCCACCCTCAGACATCATGACAGATTATGCCACATGACCGGGAGAGAACCTGAGGTTGACCGTACCATGCTACTTGTCCTTGCGATCAGCTTTAGAGACAACAAGAGACAGCAGAAGGGCTTTCAGAAAAAGTACAGCAGCATCGCTCTGTATCCCCTCAATTTAGGGTATTGGTTTAAATATGAGACGTGCACACCACAGGAAAAATGACAAACATCGACTTCTCTTTCTTTCTTTTTTATCTTTTTTCCTCCTTTCGCCCAAATTTAAAAGAGCTGCGGGTTTCTGCAGACTAGGCAGCTACACTGGGCACAACACTCGTCCTTCTTCCTACAGTCCCAGCTGTCCATCACTGACAAAACAGAGTCCATCAGTGACATCATCGAGTGATAGACGCCGCCCACTTGGCCTGTGTCAAGATTGGGTAATGTGTGAGTGCTGGACAGGGAATAAGGGAGAAAAACAACACACTACACACAGAAGGGCAGAGGTCAGAAGGGTTAAAACTTCCATTGTTTCTTTTTGTTTGTTAGATTTTCTTTGGGAAAGAACATGCCGGGATTATGTGAGAGACGAGGAGGAGGGGAAGAAAAGAACTGAAAGAAAAGGAGTCGTCGTCTCAACACAGGTAAAGCACAGGGAGAAAAAATGACTTGAGCAAGAGGAAATAAAGTGTAAAGCAAACAAATGAACGGAAATAAAACTTGAGGACAATTTTATCTCTTTGGGCAAAACAAAACAAAACAAAAAAAAAAAGTCAACATCAAAACAAAACAGACTTCTATCCAAAAAATAAAGTAATCAATAAAAACGGCTCCACATACTGCAAGGAGTTTTTCAAAAATTTTCCAATGGTGAAACCACAAAATATATTCATTGAAAAATTACTGAAAAAGCTTGCTTTAACAGAAACACAAATAAAAAATTGGTGGATTTATTTTTGCTCAAAGCATCTAAGATTATGGAAAATAGGCATGATGTTAATTGTCTCAGCATTACAAACACACTGCTAACATTCATCTTAAAATAAGCCTATAGCACAAATGGTTAAAATTTTAATATACAGTAGAAATATTAATGAATTATATAAAAGCTGCCATGGTAAAATCTTTGGTATGGTGATGCTGGATTGCTGCTCTTAAGAGAGAAATTGCTCAGATTTACCTGAGACTTCGCCCGGTGAAGCGGCAGTCCGTCCAATGTTGGAGAGCAGGTGGTCGATATTGGGCACAGGCTGAGACTGCACTGTGCTTTCCTGCTCAGCTGTAGTCTGGAGCCACACATGGGGGGATAACAGAGTTTGGACAAGAACAAAAGAGAAAACAGAGAAAATGAGCCAGTGAACAAGACACATAAACAGGATTTTAAAAAATGAGTTGCATTACATTTAAAGCTGCATTAATCTCCACCAGCTCCTGAGAGAGATCTGGCTCTTTAGCTGTGAAGTGATCCTCTATGTCCACCAGCTTTGTGTACTGAATGTGTGTTGCATAGTGTATCAGAGTCACTCAAAACTACAAACAAAGATGAACTAGGTGAGACTGAACCAAATCAATAAGCTGAAAACTTATTGACAGATGTTGCAGCTTTAAATACCCATATTTATGAACTAAACAGAAAAAGATCAGGCATGTCTATGATAGGTGTTGGTCTGTTAACAAATGAAAGAAATGACAGGATAAAAAAATAAACCGCCACATACAACAGGATCCTCATCACAGTCATCAGTGAAGAACCAGTCGTATTGCTGGATCAGATTCTCTACTATCTTGCACTGGTCTGGCATGTGATTGACCATGTTGGCCATGTTGTCCTCAGAGGTCCTGACCAGGGTAGGTCCAAATACAATCGCCAGGTTACGAGGCTCCATCTAAACAGATATGGTTAGGACAAATCAGGTTTAATGAAATAATCCCTAAAAAGGGAATCTGGATTTACAAAGGATTGTTACCTAATGATATAAACACACAGATCCTGTCAACTATCATACCTTGTTCTTTTCACAGTTGTCAGACACCTTCTTGAGGTGAGCACAAAGGAATTTTAGAGTCTCATAGTGATGATCAGGTAATTCATGGATCTGCAAAAATTGACAAAAAAAAGATATGTTTCCGGATTAATGGTATGCCTAGATGCAATTATCTTCCATCCATCATATTAAACTTTTCACTCACCAGTCTCTTGAGCTCCTTTAATCTCTCCACTGAGTCTTCTGTTCTGTTGGCTTCAATAAAATCGGCATACTTCTCTGTGAATAGAGAAAGAGATCATTTACTTAGAATTTGCAACAGGAGGAAGAATCAGAAAACAACAATAGTTTCTTCTCTTAGGACTTTTAGTGATTTTATAAGTTCTTACCATTTGTAAACAGAGGTTCTGGAAGTTTTCGGAAAAAGGACTTTAGTAAACTACTGATGACATTGAGGTCCCGCCATTTCTGCAGAGGAGTGAAAGGTCAAGAGAGGATCATGTCAAAGGAGTCCTTACAGTGTAACTCTGTCACAGCTTAAAGACGATGTCGGTGAAGTGGAACACTGTACTCGCAACACAGCTGTCAATCACTCACGTCTTCCTGGATGTCGATGTCAGTCATTCCTTTGCTGTTGAGCTCCTCCTGCATGCTGGAGATGGCAGCGTTGTTGCCAGGCACCCTGTAGATTCCTGTGTACTCCAGACCTCTCTCTTCCAGCACCTTGCAGCACACTTCCACGATCAGAGGAACAAACTGCACAACACATAGGTGGGAGACGTTTGATGCATACGACAAATCACTGTTTCTGCTGAGTGTTTTTTTTGAGGAGCGCAGACATGATGTGCATATCGCTGCCTCTCCCACAGCCACACAAAATGAGCGACCCCCGCAAGAACTAGTGGCTGCATTGGTTAAGCTGATTTGAAAAAATGTGTATGGAAGCAAGGCGTTAACTCCTGCTGAATCTGAATGCTACATTTACACAGCATTTTCTCTCAAGTACAAAAAGAGAGCACAAATCTCACCCTGTTGGTCTGCGCGGGTGGACAGTCGTCAAGCCGCACCCCAAACGTGACGCCAGCAGGAGTCTTTTTTTCAAACGGTTTCCTCATGATCCCTGCGATACCAATTTTCCAAGCAGCTCTGTCCCGGGGTGGACTGGAGTCGTCTGTTGGAGTAAACATTCAAAAATGAGCCTTCTGGGCTCAGAAATACCCTCTGACCACACTAAAGGGAGATGTCTTTTACCTCTCGGCGCCCTCCGCTCATCTCCTGTTTTGGGCGAATGAGGGCTGTAGACCTTGCCATCCGCCTTTCCACCCAGGAAAGCCTGTTTGATGCTGAGGGACTGGCGTGAGGTTTTAGGGGAAGGTTCAGACCTGCTGCTAGGTGCACTGATCCAGAAAATAGCAAAAAATACACATAAAAAAATATTAGCATTATGCTGGCATACTATTGAAACGAGCAGATATATGGTTGAGTACTATGGTTGAGCCCCAGGGGGCAATATGGAGTCTGGCATACCTCATCATGTTGTATTCTCTGATCTTTCGACTGATCAAGTCCTGACTAGTTACAGCAGCATTCTGTAATGACAGCAGAAATACATTAAGGAAAATCATTTAACTAAGAAATCTCTGTAATTTATACTTTTTATTTCTAATAAGATTAAACAATTGTTAATTACTTGATATTATTTGTAAATTCATTGGTAAATAATTGTTTTCTTGAGATCCTCTGAAGTAATAAATAAATAATGAGATACAGCCCATAGTAAAAAACTGAAATCAGACAACAAACTGGCCTAAACTTTTGCACTCCAAAAGTGTGATATTTTATTGGAATATTATTTTTTGTTATTATTATATATTGAAATACAGGGACCCTGGCAGGAGAATTTAATTTAAATATTCCTAGTCCAGATTACATTTATTATGTTGATAATAGTGTTACTAGCTGGTTTCACTACAACAACATCTCATGCCTTTTTTTCCCAAAACATTTCCAATTCTGCCTCATCATGTGCTATACATCTATATTAGATACTGGAATTAATTCATGCCAGGAGATCTCATTTAAGGAGTTTCTGCTAAAAGACTTAACTTGCATTGTATTTGCCCCTCACACATCAAGAAGTGTCACCTGCGTTTTTTGTTCTACCCAGGAAGAGGGAGTTTCCTGTGACACCTTATTTTGGTTTTAGTCCAGCGTTTTAGAAATAAAGGACATAATCCTCTCCCTCTCACTGACGTCTTCATTGTATTTTAGTCAAAGACGGTCTTTGGTTCACTTTGTTGTCAACCTGATGGGTGTGACTGTTACTTCTTTCAAAACGTTTGTGAAGCCTGGTCTAAACTTGCTTGTTTTTCCTGTATCTGTAAACAATTGACCATAAGTACTATGCTCAGCGCTGGGCCCTTTCACAGGATGAAATGATGGCATCTCTGCCTCTGTCCTTTGGGGACTTTAGGACTGACAAATGTTTTTAATTTTCTCCATGACTACAGGAGATCATCATGTGGCGGTAATCTCGACTTGGCCGCACTACACACACCTCTTCATCCGGGTTACTGTTTTCCTGAATGACTTTGATCCAGGACAGCATGTCGTCCCTCCCTTCTGCCTGGAACAAATACTCGCAGTCTGAGGTGGTGAGTCGGAGCACATTCTTGCGTCTGGTGTCGCTATAGGAGATGTCAATCAGACAGGCCTTGATGCTGATCTGCAGTAGGTCCTCATCAGATTGCATCAAGGCATGAGACACTGCATCCTTCCTGTCTTTGTAGAGGGTTAGGGTGTGACCTTGTAAAACAGCATACATTTGCTTCCATGATCTCATTCCTCCACCAACACGCTACAGAAATGTTGAGAAAAGAAAGAGAGTTACTTACACATCAAAACATTAGTGATGTATTTGGCTGCTAAATTAAGGTGTGAGTGTATGGGCATACCTTGTTTTTATCTGTACTAAACTGCCTAAAATTGAGCAACCCTTCTTTGGAAGAACTGGTAAAGATATCTGAAGAGGAATCTCTTCGAGATCCCGAGTCGCCAGAGGATTTATTCCCGTCCAGAGCCTGCAAGCATGAATTCAGAACATCATTCTCTTCTGGCATTATTTAGCGGACAGTGGACATGAGTGACATGAGACATGGGACGAGTGAGAGAGGAAGATGACATGCAACAAAATTCTCTGGGTAAAATAAAACTGTCAACAAACTCTAGTTTGGGGAAAGAAGAGATTTTTGTGAAGTATTACTAAATGTTTAATCTGTTCAGGTTGCCCTTATGAGTGGATTTGTATTTTTATCGATTGTTATCAGGTCATTCCAGATGCACTTGAATGCCAGGTAAAATGCAACCACTGTTATAAAATAGAGTACTAATATAACAGGGCACTAGCAGAGACAAAAATGTTGTGTGGGTAGCAAGTTGTGAGTAATTCTATAGTTCCTCACCTTTCTCAGGCCCCTGAGACCAGGCATATGCTTACTGGAAGATCTCCTGAGGAGGAGGAAGAACAACGGAGAAACACAGATTTAAAGTCAGAGACGAGGTCAAAGTCATAACACAATACAAGTGAGAAAAAACTAGAGCAATGAGCTAATCCTAACAAGCACTCACCTTAAGCCCTCCTCCTGGTAGTTATCCAGACCTTCATCATAGGATTTGGACCGCTCTGTTTTGCTGGCTGTGTCAGATTCTAGCAAAGCACTTCTCAGGGACTCTACAGTGATAAAAAAAAAAAAAAATCAAAATTATGCTATTTATGAGAGTTTACAGAAGTTACATTAAGCTTACACTGGTCTACAAAAAATGATAAATTAAACCAGTGAAAATAGAATATTTTAACAATAGCACCATGGGCTGGGAGACTAAATAGAGGAATTTTAAATGTAACTAAACACTACACTCAATATTTCAAAGTGAGTAGTCACTGGGGAAAAAATGCTGATTTAGAGAAGTATGTAATGAGAATGTGTACAAACTTTATTTGCACTTATTTGTTCTTTTCAAAACGAATTCTGTAGAGCCTACATCCATCACTCAAAGAACCCAATGCCCGTTACCTTGGTCATGTGACAGCTGACGACGAATGGGAGGACATGGTGATCCTGGGCTGGAGGGACCTGTAGTTATGGATGGTGCAACAGATATCACAGCAGAGGGTGGAATAGGAGCAGCATCCCGGTCTACACTGGGGCTGATTGGCTCATCTATGATGAGAGGAAAAACATTCAGTGTGAGCACAGAGATAAAATGCAGCTTTTGTTCCATTTCTCTCATTATGTCTCTGTAGGGAAAAATGCAGGTCTGCTAGATTTTTATCTTTAACGCCAGTATATCAAAGGCAACTTTGTTAACTATCACCTGTGGGATTTAAGAAAAATTTGAAACAGCCTCTTTCTCTCCCATGGCTAACATGCCACTCCAGAGCTGAGAGGAGGAACAGATCATCTTCACATGTTTTTGAGAGAGAAGGAAGTTCTTCACTCTTGAGTACCGCCCACTCCTTCAAGCCTGAAACAGCTCAGAGTAGAAAGCTGCTCTCTGCAGCCGAAGGGCTTTTGGAGCTAAATTTAAAAGCCACTGTCCTAGTTCCAGCCTGTACCCAACTTTGAAACGGGGCAAAGGAAAAAGGATGTCACAGTCTCCCCAACGAGACCTTTTGGTAACCTTACTAAGGTTCTGCCCGTCATTGATTAAAATGATTTAGTAAAAACAAGTTCGATGTCTTCCATCTTTATCAGTTCTCTTCAAAATTTAAGATGAACAACCCCTCCAACAATACATAAACTAACAACCATAACAAACCCAAATGACCTAAACTCAAATGCAAGCAGTGAACTTTCGTGTACAAGGCAAAAATACATCAAAAAGAACAAAACAAGTCCGGATTCTTCAGCTGTTAGTTTAACAACAGGCCAATACACCACGCAGCTTTCTATAGCAACACCCGAGGCGTTCAGCCCCAAGCTCAAACTGTTTCTCAGCACACCATGAAGTAGTCAAGACATGCACACTCTCTGGTCCAATGCACAAATACATGACATATGGTCTCACTGTATAGATAGTATAATATTTAATATTCTTACAAGAGACGCTCACACATAGCTACAAGAAGAAATTCCAGGTGCAATGCAAAAAAGAGTAGAAAACATCAGTGATTACTATCTAAAAATGATATAAGACAAAAGTTAGCTGACTTGCCTGTAGATAAGCTAATAAAATCATGGACTGGCCAACTAAGGTCTGGACCAGGGAGCTTTCAAACAGGCCATTGATGGAGGCCCAGGGGCCCACACAATCAGGCCACTGTTCTCCTGGGCCGGGGAACCAGTCCCAGAATGGTGGTGGCGCGGCATCATCACCGTCACTGCCAGCTTTGTGTGCACCTGGGCTGTCGGCCCTCTTTCACAACCAACATTACATGGACTGCTAAAGGATGGGCAGAGACACTGTTGGTAAGCCAAAAATGAAGTATAGTAAAATTGCATGTAATGCAACATGTTTGCATTGGACTGCGTTACTTTTAGCTGGCGTAACTACCAAAAAACAAACCGAAACTGTAAAATGAGTGTTGATTATGTCAGGCATATGCCTACTGGAGTTAACAGAAAAGGATGGGCCTCTGAAGATTTGTCTTTGAGATTTATGAACTAAGAACAACCTTCAGATAGAACTTACTTTGCAACATACTTTGGACTTATATCGGACTGAAAATGCTGCAAAAGACCCAAATTTAACTAAGACACTAACTCTTCTCCCATGGGTCAAACTAAACCCTCCCTGTACCATCACTGCCTGTGACCTACTTCCCCCATACAGTCCACCTGCAAAGTACAAATTGTTTTCTTTATGTGCTTCCAAAATATAAGTATATCAGAGGTTATATTATTAACAATATGCTGACTTGGTTCTTTCAACACAGAAGCAAACTTTTCCTTTTCTTATCAGGGACTGACCATTTCTTTGAGGAACCAGCCTAAATCATACAAAAGTAAAATTAGGACCTAAAACAAATACAGCTAAAATTAAATGGAAATATGAGGAAGTCAAGTCTCACTGAGATGTTACTTTTCCATTTCACTATATCATGTGGTATCACAGAAAGACCAGTGCACAGAGAGATAGTAGACAGTGTATATATGAAGAGACAGACAGAGAGAGATAAACAATACAGAGAAACAGTAGCTTTCAAAGAACTTTTTGAGAAATCTACACAGTTCTTGCTGTGTGTACTCAGAGTTGCCTGCAGCAATGTAAGTACAGCTATGCTCTCATCAAGGCAAGCCAATTAACTGCTCCGAGTTCCTATAAATTATAGATATAGCCTCACTGCTGAACTGATTACAATATATTCTCCTAAACAGGGATGAATAGAAACTGCTGTAAAATTCAGATTTAGAAATGTGTTTGGTGCCATTTCCAAAACCTGACTCAGAACAGAGACAACATTCAGACAACCTCTCAATGGGTATGAGATGAAACATTTTTGGAAACTGCTTTTCAAAGCACTTCAAACACTTGCTATGTGCATGAAGACACAGTTGTTTTTTAAATGACAACCATTTAATAACCAGGAAATGCATTATGGGACTACTGAACCATAACGCAATTGACCGCAAAGAGAGACCATCCAAGAAAACAATGTATGAAGAGGAGAAATTCAATATGTTCTGAAAGGCTTAAGCCATCCTTCACTCTGCCCCAGTTAAGCCGAATATCCCACAAAACCTCTCTGAATGCCTAAAAACCTGATTAATAACATCTTCCCAGGAAGATTAATTTATTTTTGAACATCTCCTCAGCACTGTATACACACATACCAATAATGCACTGAATCAGATTAACAGTGATACTAAGGCAGTCTCCAGGCTCTACAGTCCTCTTTCCTTTCATCAGTTCAACTGATTTCTATGAGCTTCATCTGTGGAAACCCTTTAACTAGTTACAATATGAGCACTGCCAGTCTGCTTCATGTTACTACTGCCTGCCACCGTTGCCATGACAACATAGGCCAGCAAAAGCTTACAACTGATTATTCTCTTACCGATGAATGGAATAGAGTCCAGAGACTCATCCAGGTTGCTGGAGCAGGACGTGTGACATTGTTCCCCGAGGCGGCGAATGTGCATCTCACGACGTGCATCGTTCGGAAGCCAGCACGCCACCACATCTGCTGTGGGATCTGCTCCGTCGTCAGCTACAGCCAGGATGTAGGAGGGGTGTCGCAGGGGGCTGGGGTTCTTTCCAGAGGGAGGCTTCTCCCTTCGGACAACCCCTGACTCGGTGGGACTTCGCCCGTTGATCTGACTTTGGGAATCTGGGGGAGGTGGTTTGAGGATGCTAGGTCTAGGAGGCAGCTGTTGCTGGGTGGAGCACGAGGAAGACCTGTGTCCTACCAATGCTGCATCTCTGTTTACCTCCAATGGCAGCATGGTTTCAGCCCTCACCCTGCTCTGGCCATGTTGGGTAGCATGAGCTGCATGGTTTCCTTTGACAGCAACTCTTTGGTCAGCAAGAGAATGTTCAGCACTTGTGCTCTTTCCAAAATGCGAGGGTCTGTCTGAGAGCATGGGTGAGGAGCGGGTCTGAAGAGAATCTGGTCCTTTAGAGTAGAGAGATGGGTTTGGTACCCCCCTCATGCCACCGCTGTATCCAACAGAAGGCCTGTAGAGCATGGCATGTCTGGGAATAGACTGCCTGCTGGGCCTCGTACCTTGGTCCGCCCTTCCGTAACCTCCTCTCCTCTCACTGGGCCTAGAAAGTTCTGCAGGGTCAACATAGTCTGTAGAGTGTGCCCGAGCTTTGTGCATTAGACCGTCTTGGGACACACTTCGAGGAGGCCAGTTCCTGGTTTGGCCCATTCTCTCTGCACTGCTCATGCGGTCCTGTGAAGCACTGCGGGGAGCAATCTGAAAGTGGCGTGGAGGACCCTGGAATGACCGTTCATGTGAGGTACTCCTCCGTCGTATTCCCTTGGGACCCCAGTCTCCCAGGGGAATGTGATGAGTAGCACCAAAGGTGGTCTGACTGGCAGCTCGTAAATTGTCCAGCCTCTCCTGGATAGTCCGGCTACCATGGGAATGGATTCCTTTGTTGTCAATGTACTCCCTGTACGTTTGGTAAGTGCGCCAATCAATATTTTGACTGTTGGCTGGATAGTGAGGTACCTGACCTCCATATGGAAGCATTGCTGGTCCTCCGGGATAGACATCGGCCTTTCGAGGTTGAGGATATTGGGCCAGTGACTCAGGCCTCCCCCTGACAAAAACAGGGTCCATGTAATCTATCCTATGTGCTGGACCCATGCGCCCCATATGGGCTGTATCAGGAGGAACCACCACAGTTCTCACACTGTCGTTGCGCATGCACACTGCCATCTGGCTTTTTGGATATGACTGAGGGGGAGGAGATGGGGGCACGGTGATCTCCCTGCGGTACCCATGGTCAGGAGGTGCAGCTGGCCCTCGGCAGACCTGCTCTGCTGAGTCTGTCGCCTGGGCCATGCCCGTAGGCTTACAGTCTACTCTGGGGTAGCATACTGGGGGTGGTTCAGGAATGTGACGGGCATTTCCACTGTAGCTGCTGTGGCCGCGGAGGTAGGCATCCTGGGAGTAGGCCTAGAGGCAGAGCAACAAAGCAGTGTTACAATAGATAGAGTACAAGCTGCATTTGCAAGTGTGTGTAATATTCAACAGTGTGCTACTAGATGCTTACAGAGAAGTCAAGCGTGATATTACAAATGCTACTGGATGCATGTGTGTGGGCAGTGCATGTTGCAGTTTGAGTGAGCGGAGGCGTTAGCAGTTCAGGGGTGTCAGTGGTCTTCATCTGCTCCTTATTTTAGAGTTCTCATGGTAATGTTCACTGTTATATGACAGACACAATATGAGCCAAATTCTAAAGTATTTTCATTAACAGATTGATGGTGGTGCTTCAGACTAGATTTTTGTGGTACAGCAGTCTTTTTCCATTATATCCACCTGTATTCTGGAGACAATGGTTTGTACTATCCCCCAACTGTGATTTCCAATCATAGATTTTTCATGAATGGAAGAAATGAACATGTACTGTAACTGCAACTATAAGACACGATAAATGTAGTGGTGTTCAAACGTACTTCATATTTAGCCAGCACGGTGACATTTTTAGGAAAGACTGTATCAAAACAATATCAGTGCATTTTAGATTAGACAAGATTAGCTATGACATGAAATATCTGTAGATCATGTAGGTTACATGATTTCATAAGATTTCAGGCAAAAATTGACAGGTGTTGACAGGTCTTCATTTTGCCACCTCGGACTGACAGACTGTAACCTCAGACAGACAGGAGGC
>JAOXYL010000071.1:11691849-11715031 GCA_028564955.1 Terapon puta
ATAATGGAAATAGCATGTCACTACACCGTCACTTGATGATGGCGCAAACATTAGTATGATTTTTTTTAAAACTCTTTGTTTCATTTAATGTCTTTGTTGAGTATTCATTTATCATGTTTGGTAAAAAAAATTTTCTTTTAGAGAATGCTAATGCTCTTTAGCAACCAAATTTACTGAACATCTGAAAACTATCCAAACAACAAATACTGCATATATGACCAAAGAAATCAAGACTCCCTTCTGCCACAGGTCACATGTAGACCAGCATGAGTGTCAATGACTTATATTGTCTAAACATGCTGGGGACTTGAAGAAGCAGCCACAGTAATGAGCACTAATGACAACTTTCCAACTACTCAGCTGTTTAATGTAGGTCTATTCAGGATAGACCTAATTTGGGAAAACTTTTAATCAAAATGAACTTTTACCTGTATGCCTTTTGCACATCAAACCATCAAGTCTTTATGGATGGAGCAGTATGCATCACTCAATATGTCTGTATGTGCATTTTAAATAATGCTATCCAATTAGGCCATTTCAGCAGTCAGGACAGCAGCAGTTTGAGGACAGAAATATTGCTCTGCCCTGATTAAGAGGCCTAGATAGAGAACTCTGATGGGATAGGCCGGCTTCCTGTATCTCATGACTACTATTCCAACACGAACACCTTAAACTAGAGCAGCACTGAGAGATCAACTATAGCGGAAAGTTGGAGAAACAGGGAGTCTTAAAAACTGGAGGTAAACACTTTAAAACACAGTAAAGTAAAACCCAGATAGAAGATCAGATCAAGAAACTTACCAGCTGTAGTATATCCTCATCTTTTGGCATCACACAGAGTTCAAGAAAGTCACCACTGTTGGGGAACAAAGAAGTTAGGATGGAGAAAAGCAGCTGACCAAAACTATCCATACATATTTAGATCAAACCTCACCTGTCTTGGATCAAGGCTATAACATCACAATAGGCCTTCCCGATGACGCTCGCTCCATTTACCTTCACTAGTCGATCACCTAAAAGGCGTGAAAAACAGCAGTAATGACATCAGGAATCTTAATTTATCTTTAGAAAGTTATCTAACTATGCAGAAGGTTCCTTGTATTTGCTAAACCATAAAATCACGGGGGCTATCTAAACACTAAAAAGGTGCAAAAAAGAGCAACGTCCTTAAACCTCACAGCCTGACTAATGTTTGGCTTCACAGCAGGAGTACCGTCAGGCCACAACTGAAAACTGCACTCCTTGCATTTTTTTCCGTTTGCTTGCAACACTCTGACACATCAGTGAAACAGCTTTGAGGAAGTTTTCTGCTCCACATGATATCATTTACAGGATTATTGCTGGTGTGTTGCAATGCCATGACTTCCAATTATTTACACTTAATTCCTAGTCAATCTGTACTATGTATACTGATCAATGAGGGACGCCAGTCATTTGATGCTTGACTGTTACCTGTGCAAAGCCCGGCTCCATGAGCAGGGCCACCTTCCTTGACTTGCTTCACGAAAATGGTGTCCATCGGTTCCAGCCTATTCCGTTGTCTCCCTGATGAAAAGAAACAGGGTAGTAAATGTTACACAAAGTATACAATGCAAACACAAAAACTCAGACTCTGAGTAAATCCGTTTTGTTTGGTCTGCTTTTGAAAGAGCCATTTGGTTTACAAACTGTCAACAGCATTTACTAGCACTCCAAGCACACATTAAGATTTTTGTACAAATGTACAAATATTCCCTTTCCTAAAGTTTCCTTTTTATTACTACAAATGTGGCCAGAACCCCCCTGAACAACTTTAGATTGTGATACAAGAAGGGTTACACTGAAAGTTAATTTACAACTTCTTACTTGCACCAAGGCTAAACATGAATTGTGAAAAACAACACCTACAAAACCCAGCGATGAGCACCAGACTGAGAACCAGTTTTCTGACATTTAGGTGAGAAGGGGCAATGGCTGTCTATAAGAATGAGAGACAAACTTGAAGGTTTGTTACAAGCTTTGGGAGGCATGCAACTCAACATTATGACAGCAGAACAGGCTGTGTCTCGGCCAGTGCTTGCTCACATTATAAAGGTTTTGAATAGACGTGATCATTAATTGGATCAGAGAAAAGAAAAATCTCAATAGGGGGAAATGATGTGGTTTTAGGGAGGTGGATAAAAGCAGCCAAAGAGAGGAAACCTGTTTGCTCATGCTGCTCCTGTCTCCTAGCAGCTGCATGGCTGCAGAAAAAAAGAAGGAAAGAAAAGAAGAAGGGAGGGGGGGTGAGAGAAAGAGACTGAGAGAGAAGGTAGAGTGACAGTGTGCTCAGCTGCACAACTCCCACTCTTTCCTTATAAACTGAGAAATAGCTCTGGGCACAGCCAAAGACTGGCTAAAGTCCTTCCCTAGTAGTTAACATTCTGGTAGTGAGTCAGCGCACGATGGCTCACAAACTACAACGGATGGGAAGGCCAGCGAGAAAACAGCCGGGACAGTTTAAAAAAAAAAATTAATAAAAATAAATAAATAAATAAGAAGCTGAACATTCTTAGTCAAGTGAAACATGACTTTAAGAGGGCATACTGCGTACGGTGTTTTAATGTTTTAAGGTTTCAGGTTGGTGTCTTAAAAATACTCTGTGGTTAATTAATCACTAATAACTAAATCTACTGACTTTAGAAAGCCTCACAAACAAGGATACACCCGTGCCTCCATTTTTGTCTCTTCCACTCAAGATTACTCATGCAGAATCACATCCTGGGGACTCATTATGTAATACTGCAACAGGAGTCCCATATAATTGCAACAGAGACACATGCTCCCTCTGGTGGTGTAATACAAAACTACATCACTATCACCACAATGGAGCTCTTCATCATTTGTGCATTAATATACGTTATTCTTCAGCACACACAATGGTGTTTTCTTTAGTACTCTATATCCAATTTATCTTTCCTCTACAAGACTGCTCTGGGAAATAAAAACATCTCAGTTCTTCACACTCTGAAACACCACCCAACACAGATACATACATAAGCTCACCACCAAACAAGTGGAGTTAAAACATAACTGCGCTTAAAGAAACACACCCAACATTTTGTGACGTGCTTTCTGTTTACTATATCATTCAAAGTTAGATGGACTTGGTATCAATTTAATCTCTGTGTGTCCATTCCAGAGACACAGAAAATGTTGGAGCGCTCTTTCAAACCAGAAAACACACTGCCAGATTTCATTTGCTCTATTTTAATCACTTGGCGAACAGGAGATAAGGCTTGGTAAGACTCATCTCAACTGCCTTCAGTTGGTGTTGTTTATGTGTGTTAACTGTAAAGATAATGAAAACCATTTGTCAAAAAAGTATTGTTGAATAATTTGTCAGTACAAACCTAAAAACATTCAACAAGGCCTTCACTTGTTCTTTTCTAAATGAACGCTAACAATCTGCTACATGACAACTACATTTTAAGGTAAAAGCCAAACTTTGTTGATGTGAGAGAATACAAGAAGACATCAGATCACAAGTCACCCAAACTTGACCCTACAGCTTTGACAGAAGAGCTTTGTCTTGGGAAGCAGCAGAGTAATACAATAAGAGAATTGATGGCAGTACAGCACTGTGGAGGGACAGAAACATAACTCTGATGCAATGTTTTTATTCAGAAATCCACGTTTTGGCACATACTGACTTTTTCAGAATAAACCACACTTTATCTGAATGATCATCTGTGTTAAACTGGGATCAATACAATGGCGTCATTAATCTTACAGGCAAAGCAAGAGGTTTGAATCTGGTTGATGTGATTTTGACCGGAAAATACAAGTTGTTTGGTGGATAAAAGAAGTGTTCCACAAAAAAATAATACTGAACATAATAGGAATGTGTTGCCCATTAACAACCCCCTAAATAGTCGATCTGAATAAAAACATCACTAAATAACCTGGAGACCTGATTTTAATACCAATGTTGTTGTTGTGGCCAATTTTGCCAAAATAATTTTTTTAAAAAATCAATTAATAACATTAAATATATATTTTACACATTCTACCATTAATTTCTAACAATGAATACAGGTCATGTGAACAAACTTATAGGTGCTGCTATCGGATCTTTGACCTCCACTCATCACAATAAGATCATATAACCTTTGTAAAATCATTGGAACCACACTAAGGAAACTCCTCCCTGTACCAGTCATTGCTACTGATTACATGTTCCACATCTACTTTAAAAAAGCTCAAAAAGCTTTCATCTGCCAACACATGGTGTATTAGTGGACTTCATCTTAATAACATGTTTTCATGTCCCTGCTTCTTTGCATGAACTCTAAATTCTAATAGTCTTGTAACATATTCAGTGGTACTGTTGTGCTTGTTCCTTCACAAAGTATCTAAATGCTAATTAAAATTAGGGAGAGGGACTGTTTGTGTACATCGAATATGCTTTACTAGAAGAAAAATATGCATCAAATTGGTAAACCGTATTTTTGTTTCATTGATGAATGAAAATAAAAGACAGCATCAGAGGTATGAGCGTGCCGCTTTCTCTTCCCTCCTTTTGATGTGTGCTTATTGCTAAGCCTGCATTTCCATTTCTTTGGTGTGGTGCAGTGTGACCTGGCCAGCCCAGTCTGGACTTAAAATCATTCCAGGTTGTCTTTTTCTTTTTTCATGTTCAGGTCTGGCTTGCTGCCTATGAACTCCTGTGAACCAATGAACTCCAACATTACACAACTGCCAGGATTCTTTAATATTCTCTGGCTTGCTCAGTCCAAAGCAGCAAAGCTCCAGACGAAAGCCGTCTCTGTCTTCTACAGTGTATTTGTTTTTAATGGAATATAAATCACCACTGTCTTAATGGGAGTTGCCTCTACTCCAGTGTTAGGTTTAGTTTAGATTTGAACAATGTTTGTATATTTCTGTTACAGAAATCATAAAACAGGGCACAGAAAAAGTTCAAACCTGATGTGGAGATACCACACCACCACTTTATCACGTGATTATGCACAGCTGCTGTAAAAAAACGGATGTCATTTACTATTTAGAGCAGTCTCTATCAAGATAAACAGCCATGTCGTCATTTTTAACAGCCTGTCTTTGCCTTGCTGGAAACGTGTGTGTGTCTGTGCTCTATTGACTGTGATCACATGCCATTCATGATTTTAATTGGATGAAAGCAACAATTATCATTACTACAGGACCACAAATGGAATTCAAGTGTCAGCGAGTATGTGCAGATGACCATGTGACTGTGTGCTGTCTGCTTTCTAATGAGTGGTGTCTCCATGTCATACAACAAAACCGCCCACATGACCTGTTGCAGCATTCAGTTGATGAACCTGCATCTACAGCGCGGATGTACAGTGTTAGAACAACAATACTGTAACAGGACACAAGAAGTCTTGAAGGATTTTTGATTATCATAAACCTGCTAAGTGTTTCTGACTTTAAAAAGCCACTTTAAAGACAAGTGACATGGCAGAGCTCGACTGACTGTAGCGTTGTGTGTGGGTTATCAATTATGAATGCCTCAACCTGTTATGTCACCATATCACATTACTAATAACATTTCTTTTTTTAACGTTTGTGTGAAAATGTCCTAATAATTATACAATAAACTGAGTTGAAAACATATTGCGATGCGTTATTTTGTAACTATCACTCATCCCCATTTCTCAACTGTACTCAAGCAGCTCTGAGAAAGTTAAAATAGACTTACGGGGGTTTTCCCGTGTGTTATGAAAACAAAGACATTGCTTGTGCATATAATAATTCACTTCCTCGACATGTGCAAGATGAATTACAGTGGTGCTTTCCTCTACAATTTTCCTCAGCAAGGAAAAATAAACGTCTCAGAGTTACCGACGTCCACCTGGACGAATTCCAGTGACAGCAACCTCCTCGTGGTCAACAGGTGGCAACAGACTAAACAAACAAGTTACTGGGATATCACCTTACAGTGACCACACCAGCACAGCAAAGGTAGCAACTAGTTTACTCAGAGAATTCCTATAAGGAAATATATTCTAGTCAAAGGGGCCACATTAGTTCAGTGAATTTTTAGTTTCTTTCATGAAAAAACTCAAGCAAGACTTCAAACTTTGAAGTTTCCCTCCTGGCAACCATCCAGGTTTGGGGAATTCAATTCAGACTTTGAAATGACTTACTTAGTCTTGCTAGATAAAAATCAAAGGGGCATACTGTGATGTCTTGGCATAGGATGTAACACTATTCAAAATTAAACATCAGAGACAACCTAATCAAAATATATCATCATTTCCTCTGAATGTAAACTATTTCAAACAAAACCTTTCAATTCAGCAAAAGAAAAATCATGATAAATTAAGTTGTTCATACATGTAAAATTCATATTAAATATTATGCATTGTTTTTTAAAACTTTTATGGAATATTTTCTTTTTTTCCTCAAAAGAACAAATTTTTAGGTATATGGGGGTGTTGGGGGACACCTTTTTAAAATTGTTAGAACATGAATGCTGTGAAAAATGACAAAATGGCAATAACCAGTTTTTTTTAAGAAAATGTATGGTTATTGCAGAAAGTAGTAACTTATGTAACTTTGTATGCGAACAAATCAACATTAACTTATATCAGGAGTTTGACATGTAGTATGCCCCTGATGAAGAGAGGAACGCATAATGGTTTGACAACAAGGGAAAAGAGGGTCAAACACATAACCCAGAAAAACTGAGGCCAGCCTTTTTATGGTGAGGGGGGAAAAAAAGCAAGAACAACACAGTGAAACAATATGAAGAGGTGGGTCAGTGCAGGACAGAAACAGGTGGTGCTGACCAAACCTTTCATTCCTCCACAAAGGTCAGTGACACACAGGAGTTACATTGTTCTCATCGCAAGGAAGCAAAAAAGAGCCAAAGAGAGGAAGGATTAAGAGTCATTAGAAGTCAGAGGCACTGCTCTGACTCAGCAGAGCTGAGGGGAGGCATGGAGAGAAAGAGTAGAGTTGTTTCTGCTTACCTCTGCGGCCATGATCTTCCTCCTATAAAAATACAGAAATACTCAAGTGACTTTGTTGCTCATGGTCAGAAAATTTAGGTACTGGGCTTTCTGTTGACTCAATGAAATCTTATGTGATAAGCAAATAATATGCATTAACACCAATTTATTAACAAATACAATCCTGAACTTTACCGGGAAGTAGTGCATGGTCGACTCCGGTGGGTAAACGATGAAGTGACGCAGCGTGAAGCCAAACCCTTGGGAAGTGCGACGCAAACACACCGTCTTAGGCCTCGGCCATGAAAACTCCTCTTCTGTTGGGTATTGCGCTGACGGAGAATCAGCCATGTTTCTCCAGTCTGGAGATTCATTCTGCAAAAAGAGGAACGAAAGGAATTAAAATTCAAGTTGCCCCGCTTTCACTTTTACACTGTTGAGGGGATAGGGATAGGGTTATGTCTGCTTAAAAATGTAACTATGAAATCTTGAAATTGAAAATGAAAATGCTGGGAAACCCCAGTGCTAAAATCCAAAATAATGTTACTGAAACTACAACATTTTACTGTTACTGTAAAGTGTCATTCATTCAAGTTCATGGTTCAGAAGAAAATGAGCTTCTGAAAAACATTATGAGCTGTACAGTGTTTACAGTCAGTATCCCATTTTCACAGCTGGAGAATAGAGCATGTCAGGCTTCAGGGCTTTGGACACCCACCCCTGTGTTTACTTGCTATTTATAGCCTCACACCTTTGTGGTATCGTGTGTGCAGCAACACCCCCCCCCCCCCCCCCCCCCCTTTTACTCAGATCTCCCATATCATGTTCCCTGATCCAGAACAACTTTCAAGAAAGCCCCTGTTCAAGCAGTCTTATATTTCCACGCTGCAAAAGTATTTTTCCTCATGCTGTCTCAAACAAACCCTCCCCCTTCCCCGTGAGGCACACTTTCCCCCACAATGAGAGGAATTTGATGAGCTTGCATTCACGCTATCTCTGCCTGGGCAGATATGTTGAGCAAAATGTCAGATTATCAGAATGAATTACCTGAGTAGTAATTTTCAACAGGTTTATTTACCTGTTACATTAATACACTTGCAAAACTAAACAGGGATCTGACCTGTATGTTGTGATAAAAAGGGAAGTGCATGAACCCAAATAACTCTCCCACTTGATCCAGCTGTTATAGGGAGGGGTGAATAAGCCAAAACAGATTTAAAGAAACATCTAACATCACACTCACTTATAATCACTAGCATCCTGTCTGGTGTCTCTCAGTGTGTCAAAGATTGAATAGTATTTCATTACAAAGATTGAGTGTGCCTGGAGGTTAAAGCATGTTTCACTGTACTGTAATGTTTTACCTTTTCTCAGCACCCAATTTTTTCCTGCTTTTCAACCATATATTTCTGAAAGAGGCAGTAACGTAAACTACTATAATGAAAGTGTATTTAACGTGGCCATTATAGCTGCTGAACACATTATAAGGAGTTCAAAACAAGCATTCTGTAAAGCGAGGAGCCACAGCATTACGGTGGCTGGCTGGGAAACAGAGCTGCAGGTGCAGCTGACACCCATGTGTTTTAATGAAACTAGCAAAACAGGTTTTACTGTGCCTAAACAACCTGCTGTGATACCAGCTCTTCCATGTTGTAGTCTGTATCTGCATGAGCTTTGGGTGCCTTCACGGCTCTAGAAAACATTTAAATCCATACCCCCCACTAGCGCTTGTGGTGATATGACAATAGATCAACTGGATACTTGAAATGCCTGCATTGCTCCCCTCGTGTCTCCGGGGCAAGCCAATCCCAGTCTACTGGATCTGATTTAGCTGCCAGTGCACGGGGAAATTTCCAACCCTCTGATCTTTAGATGTGGACGACAGAAGGGGGTGTGGGCCTCCTGACAGACACATGCCAAGCAGTGTTGTCATTGCTTACTTAATACTGCTGTGACATTCCAGGTCAATAACTTCCAATCCTGCATCTCTCTCATGGTTTCCCTTTTCCTTTTATTTAATTAAAAAAGAAAAACTATCATAAAAGGATGCGGGACAAAGCAAGACTCCAGCGTAAACCTGACAGACCAGATTAATAAAGCCTTCAAATATCTGCGACAAGAGGTCAAAAGAGAATCAACATAAAAGGAGAAAATTATGAGATTACTTCTTAAAAAGGGGCTTGAAAGAAAAGCGCATGAAAGGAACACCCACATCAAAATACACACCTTTCCTCTCCTGCCCACAAATGAATGCCTCTGACCCATTTATGAATCACCAGAACGCTAGACGGGTATTTGCACTGGGTGAGGCAGCTGGGAGAGTTTTCAGAAGGCATTTGTACTTTTGCTGGATATCTCATGGATTCAAGCAGTGACCAGGCCAGTGTCTTAGAGTGGGAACACTTATGAATGAACTGATCCATCAAACAAATACCACCTGTGCGGGTAAAAGCCCGGTAAACTGTAGCTTTTCCCTGTGTCACAGACCTCCATTGTTGTCCAAAAAGCAACCAAAACAAATTAATGAGCCACACCATAGCACTGGTTGACATGTTCCCTCACCGTTTCTCAACTTATTACACATCCTGCTGTTACAAATACTCCGCATTAATCATCTGCTGAAGATTGTCCCAAAAAAATGGCACCATTTATTCCTGTTTCAGTGACATTTACTTTGAAAATTTGCAGTGCTCTGTTGTTTTAGGACACTATGGAGCATTTTTTTTAATGTTAAAGAGTACCTTCGTGAGCTATCTTTACATTACCCTACTTAAATGAATGGACACATAATGGCAGTATCACAACACTATTTAAGGATAGTTTTTTGCTAACTTTCCACTGTCACATAAATGACAATTGTCTGTGTTTCACAGTGCAGTGGTGATGAATGAGCCAGGGATGTAAACCCAGACTTATTTAGATGAAGCTCTGAGTCCTAGCTCGCTATCTGTTGTATATTATTTGTATATGTGCATAAAATAATGGCTAAAAAACTATTTGTGTTTAACAAATTGTACACTGTTTTTACCAGCATATTACATGACATGCTAAATCCATATGCATGTCATTTTCTGAGAGACTGTAAGGTGACTGCATCAGTGGTTCCCCAAACCACAGAGATTAGAGGGCAGGAAAACCAGTACCTCCTGCTAACATCAGAAATTTTAGGGAGAAACACTGTACATGCACAGCTGTTTACACACCACACATGCTGATATCTACAGGCAAGGTACATGATGAGGAAGAAACTGGAATTTCCACTTTGTTCTTTTAAACTAACCTTATGAAGCCACAGTGCGTGGCCTACATGTTTAAAAACCCTCCGCTGACATCACCGACTGACACATTGCGAGCACCACATGACATCAGCTCTAAAAACATCAGACACAGCCTTAAAATGTGAAGAAACCTGGTTCTCTGTGGGCTGCTAAATTCTACACCACATCCCATCCAAACCAAGCACTTAACTGTGAAAAGCCTCGGATAATGATACAGGGGACCACTGGTGAGCTCTGGGCGTTCCAACCATGTAGAGCAGGACAAGGTTAGACGCATCATTACTTACTCTACACAGACCCGCGGTGCATTTTGTGCATGCCACAATACTGGCTGTAACATACAGATGGGACACAAAAAAAGTCACGTGGCTCCTGTTCATGCAGGATTCTTTAATCAGCATATTAAAGAAGCACAAACAACTTTTAAACTAACCTGGTGATTCAGTGGGGGGAAATGTATTTTTTCCTTATTCTTAACTCTTCTTAGAGTTGTGCAATGACCAATTTCACACTGAAACTGATATTTTTATTCATAATGCTTGTTTTATACATTTTAGTGCGGTAGACCTCAATTACTACAATGAGTGGACGTAATAGCAGGAAAAACTGAGCATGGTGCAATCTAAAACATTAGCCCTGAAATATTACCAATGTGATGCATAAAGAGTACATAATTTACACTCTTTTAGATAAACACAGATTCAACTCCATGATCATTTCTGAGTTTGTACTTTTTGCAGCAATGTGCTGGACAAAAATAAACTCATCCAAACAGAGTCTGTCTTTGGCAAATACTGAAAGGAGAGCTGTTGTTCAACATATTAAAAAATGATCTTGTCATCTTTTAAAGGTGAATACACACATACAAAAAAGAAATGACCCAGAATCAACCAAACAGAACATATGGATGACACACTGTTAAAACAGTAACACTGAATGAATTATGGCTGTGCGTCACCTTAGCGTAGCTGAGTCTAAATCCAGAATTAAGGAGATTTACCATTTTGTAGACAAGTCAGTCTGCAGCAGCATTTAGCTAAAAGACTGGACTGTTTCAACATAAAGGTGTACCCTGGACACTTTTTGTGCACATACCCCACATGTGTTTGGCTTGTATGAAGTATGGATAATCAAGATTGCAAGATAACACCATAACGCTAATCAGTCACATTGATTATAGGGGTGAATTTAAGATGACATTGATGTTCTTACTGCACAGAAACTGGATAATTAGGAAAAAAACAGAATCATGAAACTCATTTTTTTATTTTCCCCTGAGACAGTGCAGACACAACCATAAGGCAACAGGAAGTAACAGACTTCTTCTATCCAATTGAAGGTCAATTTTCCCTTCCGACTGCCATCAGTTAGCCATACGATGCCTGTACGGAGGCTTCTGTAAAAAGGCAGCCAGCCTAAATGAGATAAACACTGAGCTTTAATGAGGCAAATATTGTGGGGACATGGAGGTCTGTTTGTCAACAGTCCCCTACTGTGCTAAATATGGATTGTACTCCATCATCCAAAACAGTAATTCATTTCATCCCACTCCAATTTCTACCGTTGTATTCGAGCATAACTAGCTGAAGTGCAGGTATTATAAATCATGAAAAAAGAAGAAGCTACATGTCTATTCATCATTTAGGAAGCACCGTTTAATCATGTAGCTTGATACAATAAAGACCCAAGCTAATCATGTAGACTGATCTAGAATCTCTGTGCTGCAAACTCAATATCTGACTAGAGGAGTCAGGCAGAGAAGAGAGATTAAGCCAACTCTGTTTGCCATTTGGATTCAGCTGCAATCTCTGAATACCGTTCACTATTCAGCTGATAAAGCGGACAAACACTCCAGTGTAGAGGAGGGAAAAAAAATCACCAGCAAAAGTCTAAGACTAAAATCTAGATTCAACCAGGTCAATGGACAAAATGGGAAATATTGTATAATATAATATATAAAACTATTATAATGCTATTGTGAAACAATAGGGACGAGGTAATGGACATCTCTCTGGATTTTTATACAGTCAAATGTGTTTTTCAAAAAACTGTATTGATGTTTTAAAAAGGTTTCATTAGTTTCAACAACGTTGTTTGTTGTTTCACACAGAGAGAGAAACACCACACTTCAGATAGTAACCCATCCTCTTCCTGCTGCTTTCTCACAACAGCAACAAGGCCATGCTTTCTCTGAATAGCAACACAGGCACACCCATTTATCATACATGCCTTTTCACAGATCTTTCATAAACTGATGCCATCACAACTTGTTTTGTTTGTTTTTTTTTGGCAAGAACACATTGAAAAAGTGATTTTAAAAGAACATGCACTTAGGAAAATTCTTAAGTCATTAAATCCACAGTGTCATCATTTCCAGAAAATCCCAGGACCAGAGACTCCAGGGGGTTTCCGGCTCAAAATTAGCACATGAATTGGTTAGTGTGGTGGCCTTATTAGAAGGACTGCTGAAAAAGAGGATTTCCACTCACTGCACTGAGGTTTCCCTCACGCCACACTAACATGTTTCTTATGTGTTGTGCAAAAGAGCTTTTTGGGAGGAATATAAGAACATTTTCTCGTTATTCAGAATTGTTTATTAGATTGCTATTGGACTCATTCATTAAACTCATAGAATTTTAGAGCCTGTGCCGAGATGGTCTAGATAAAAGGCAATAAGGACACCATCCCAGCTCGTTTTTATAGCTGTGACAGTGAAAAAGACAAGGATGCAACACAAGCAGTTTCTGCAGCACGACTTCTGAATGAGCTGTGACCAAAACTGTATTTCCAAGACTCTGAAAAGACTCGTGAATATATATAAACTAAAAACAAAACCTAATGAGTCTGGATGTATTCTATACTGATTAATCAAACAGCTTGTTGAACATCGAAGTATCCTAAGATCTCCTGTGCTCTGTCAAATGATCTGAAAATCAAATTTGGCATATGCAGTCTCTGAGAAGTAATGACTTAAAGAGCTTTACATCCCTCATTTACAGTCTATTCCCACAGAAGCAGCGAGGCTTAAGTGGAGAGCTGAATATTAGATTAAAAGCAATGGAGGGAATGAAAGAAAACTATGGACTCTATAAATAGCTGCCCTTCCATTTCAAAGAGTACGGGGCTGCTACCTAGTTTACCATGAAGGTCTTCATTCAGACGACAAGCTTTCAGGGGAGCAGATGGTGTCCTGTCTGGTATTACAGGGGTCACAGCTTAAAAATCTGAAAGACGGGTCTTCATTAGACTGCGTCAACACCATTGTGTCCTCCCATTTGCTCCAGTGAGGAGTTTGATCAAAATTTCAAATCTCATTACCAAGCTGTGACTGAAACTGGTATTTTGATCTTTTCATCTACAATGATCAACACCAGGAATTTAGTTTTAATCTAATTTTAAGAAAATTAAAGAGAGGAAAGAAAAACAAAAAGAAACGCCCAAACAAACTTATGACGTAAATCTGTGATTATCAAAAGAAACCAAATTAATGGCGAGGCAGTGGGAGAAAGAGCAAAACAATCTAGCAGTTGTTACAAGCACAAACAGCTGGGCCAAAGTGTCAAACACATTACTCCCCCACCAACACCAAACTGAGAGAGGCAGGACACAGGAAACCTGAGAGTCAGCTGCCCCCCACCACCCAAAAAAAGAAAAAAAAATCACTTTCATGATCACCCCGTGAAAATGCTCAACATTAGTTTGCCTTGTGTTGCGTTACCTCACAGAAAGAAGATCTCGCCTGTTGCTTCTCGTCATCCTCACAGGAATGAACCCAACGCGATGCCATCATTCAACTTCACTTGATAAAACCCTGTTATCCGTGAACGCCCACATCGAAAAGGGGTAGCTCCAGCAGGATACCACAAAATAAGTCCCACTCTGTCCAGTTCACACCTCCATCCTTGCTTTATTTCTCAGTCCATCTGTTGCAGGGGGAAAAGAAGTTAAAAAAAACAAAGACCTGTTATTAAAGGCATGCATTTAAATGAACTGCTCAGATGTGGCAGCTCACAAGGATCTGGAAAACAGCATGAATCAATACCTCAGTTGCACATAATAGCAGACCATCCGTGCTTAATTCTGCACAATCAACATTATGCAACAGGTCCTAACATAAGGCTGTTTTCGAGCTGGTGTCTGTGTGTCTCCACTTTGCAAAGCTTCACAATGAGGGGCTGAGAAACAGGCCGACATGGAGCAACAATATGCAAATTTGAACACGAGATGGTTAAAAATATAGCATGTTTTTTTTCCCCAAGTTTAACTTTAATCGATCATCGCCTTCAGTTTCGAGGACATGCTGCGAGGTGGAAAACCGCAAGCATTATTCACGCAGCAGCAATTTGTTGTCATCAGCTTGAAGCACAACAACGTGGAGAGCCGACACTGAGTGATGAATGGCCGGCAACAAGTGGACGGCAGGCAGGGCCAAATAAACGCGAAATTTAGGTCTGAATTTAAGTTAAAAGACATATTTGAAAACTCCCATATTAAACACAAGTCGCTGTAGTTCTCAACAAAGTGTTTTCACCCACAAAAACAGCGTCTGTGTGATTTAAAGATGGTGAATTTGAACGCCTCTTGTTTGCGGTCGACGGTCAACTCGGAGCGTGTCGGGCTGTTTTGTTCTCCAGCGACCACACGAAAGTAGCTTTTATGATCATTTTCATACAAAACCCCGACACACGCAGGAGAAATATGTGTCGAAATGTCGACATGTGAGCCTGTAACCACTTTTCACGGTCGTCTACTTCGTGACCGCCACCTGTAAAGCTCGTAAAAGTGGGAGAGAAAAGGAACAACTGCGGCTGCGGTTAGCCTCCATGCTAACTGGAGTTTGAACAAAGTTACCTGCGTTAGTTGCGCGGCGACGCTACGGGCGGCGGTCCGAAAAAAGGCGACGAGACGAGGTGAAATCATAGCGTGAGAGCTCCGGGACAGTCAGGAGTTGTCATAATTTAATATAGTTTGAGTACAAATTCCCGGTGATTATCCCAAATCCACTCAGGGGAGGCGCATGGTGCAGTTTTTTGAAGCTGGAAGTTTTTTTCTCTCTCTCTCTCCCTCCGCTTCCAGCGACTCTCCGGGAGTCCACCTTCGGTCAACAAGGGCTCTCTCGGCCAATCAGAAGCGGCCTTGCATCGGAGCGGGCCAATCAGGCGCGTGTTTACAAAAACAAGTCGCCGCCGCCGCTGTTGAATAAAGGTGGCGTTTTCCCAAACCTCTCACAACGTCCAACTCCAGACACAGAAAAAAAAAACACACACACAGTCATAAGTCACACACTCGCCCACGCGGGCTACAGGGGAAGTTAAACTCAGGGTTTCCGTGACCGCACAACACACCGCTTTCGTTTCATATACACACGGAGCGAGGCTAAACGGGGAGTCACATGTCCCGGTTCAGAGTGAGGTCGAGCAGGGCCGGCATGTGGACGGCGGTCCGCACATACCGCACCGCGAGTAATCTCTGCTCTCATCGCGCTGCTCCCCGCAAAGCAGATTATTCAAACGCAGTGCTCGACACTGGCGAGCCTTTTTCACCGCGGAGCTGCAGACTAAAGTAAACGCCGAGGTTTTTCAGGGGCCCCGACAAATGTCCCCTTTATCCCCCCTCCGACATAAGGGACCACCTGTTCTTGGGCTCGGCTGCTTTTTGTTGCAGAGGTCAGCTCAGGGAGGAGACTTTTCACAGAGCTGTCCTGTCCGGCCTGTTCTGCTGTGGATATGAGCCCCGGGAAATAACGTAAATATGCAAACGCTGCAGACGCCTCTTATGTTTCATTTATGTCGGATTTATGGGAAACGCGCACTTCCCTCGAGTGTTTTCCACTCCAGATCACTTCACTACATCTGAGAGAAAAAAAAACACTGTTGATCTTCCTCCACCACAGATTCAGGTTCAGATTTCACATGATCAGCCAATAAAATACAGTGTATTGTTAAAAGTCAAGCTACCTATCACTATTACAAGTAGTTTAAAGGAGCACAAACCTAATCAATAAAATCTTTCAAATAAATTAGCCTACTGATCTGTATAATAATCCAATAATACACAATATTCAGACTAAATTTCTGCATGATTTTTGTTTTTGCAGAACTTCTGCCTCTAACAATATATTAAAAAAAAGTTTTTTTTTATTGTGTGATACATTTAAATTTACTTTCAGTTAATAAAGAATCTGACTACTTCTACAACCTGCAAAAAGCAATGATGTATTTCTGCTGGAGTACTTCATGGAGTCTCTTAAAGTGAATTTCTGTTAAGAGGTCAGAGAGTCAGTTCACAGTAATCCCTTGCAGATTTCAGTGCTGGAAAAAAAAAACAGGGTTTAGTCTTTACAGCACTTTCTGTCCTCTGCTTCAACACTGGGAGTCAAATGTCAGGTGTACACAAAGAGCACTGCAGCTCAAAACAACGGACTCTCTCCTGTTCCTTTTACTGGGCCATTTGCCGTTAACCTATTTTCTTTTTTTCCTTTTCTTTTAAAACCAAGAATGGTAACATCATGTTTCAAGATGCAAATCAGGCAGTCTTAAAAAACAGAAAAAGATACAATCACACACCTGTTCACAAAAAGTTCAGCAGTTTGGGGAAACGTAATGCCATTAGACACACAAGGAGCTTATAAAAAAAGATATTATCAAAACACAGCATTCAGCCTGATGCCTCTATGACTCAGAGCCCTTCTTTGTATATCATCAGCCTAAAAAAATATAAAGTGCACAAGGACTCTCTTTAATGTGAGCTCAGCCAAGACGCCACTTTAAACTGATCTGATCACTATCTGTAAATGAGTCAACAGACTGAGAGCAATGCATGAGTAACGCAGAAGTGTTAAAAAAATCTTTACTGATATGTTAAATTATCAAAGGAAGTACAGGAATAACAAAAGTATCTCACTACATGTCAAACAGTGACAAAATAAAGAGGTAGTTAGCACCCTTAGTGTTAATGAAACTACTGTATAAAAAAAAAAACCTCCCCTAATTTTCTATTTTAAAAAAAGAACAAAACTCCCTTTTATTTGAAAAAGAAGCAAAAACCCAGTTTCCTCCGTTATGTTATCATGCACCGACTTTAGAAATCTCTCACATTCAAACAGGTCATGATTCTCAAGTTCTTTACATTGCATATGAGAAGAGGCGAGACTGAGATAGCGTTCATGTTAGAGTCAAACTAACTCTCGCAGTACCAAAGTGTTAAACATGTTGTGCACGAATCAGCTCTCTGAGCAAGGTTGCAACTTTAAAACACAGTGGAGCCAGTACTTAAGAACAAAATGGCTGGTGTCTATTGTTAAAACAGGTAAACGTTTCATAAGAGGAATGTTGCAACAAGAAACAGGGATGCTTGAGACCGAGTGTCACGACAGCAGCTGGAAGTGAGCGGCATCTCGGGGAAAACGTTCGGGCTCGTTGTTAGATGACATCTGCGTGACACGCGGCTCTTTCTCAGTCGTTTTTGAATGTTTTTCAAATCTTGTATTTTAACTTCCCACTTTCGCTGATCACACAGATGTGCTGGAAAAAAAAGATGATAACAACAGTCAAAAGGCGGAATAAAACTTTCAATGCAAAAATGTCTTTATTTGATAGAGGTATGATAGTCAGTGTGACCACACACTCATTATAAACTTAAACACTGTTGTCTCAAAACAAACAAACAAACAAAAAAAATCACTTACATTTAGGTCTCTAAAATACTCATTGTAGTCTAAAGCGTATCCAACCACAAACCGATTGGGTATCTCAAAGCCAACATCTGAAATCAAAGGCAAAGAGGAAACTTAATTATTTTAACGTATGACTGAAAGTCACTGACTCACTGGCTAACAAGCTGCGACAACTGTCTTAAACATGATTGAACTGCTGACTCAGAAAGGCATGAAAGGGTTGGTCAGGTACGTACAGTCGGGAAGAAACGCAGAGTTATGTGGCACCCTCTTCACCAGCAATCTGGGGAGGGGGAATAAAAGCAGACGTTATCACACAATGTCCCTTTTTATCTGTCGCGCAGGACATCAAGGGGCACGCCATGTTTTCAAGAGAGCGGTGGCTGAAACCTGTGTCACTTATCTGTCTCCGTCTTTCTCTTAAGTCTAGACTAGAAGACGGAAATTGAGTGATTCACAAAGAAAGGACAACTGAGCTGGTTTTGTTACGAGGTCTCCGCAGCTGTAACTCACCCTGCTACTTTGATCATTTTGGGCCCGAAGGCTTCGACGTGCTTCAGGAGAGTCTTCATGGTCTTTCCGGTGCCTACAATGGCCTGTGGAGGCGAGAGATGGAAAAAACTGGATTGAGGAAGCATGAAGATTGCCAACAATTGCGGAAGCGTAGACAAAAGAAAACCTCACGCCGGAGCAAAAAAAAGGAAGAAGTTGGGCACACTGTATTTGTGTTACGCAACTGTTTATGGACATACTTCTAAAAATTACTCAACTTTCCTGAAAAAGGGGTATTTAAAGAAAGACAAGTAGTGTTTTACACAGAAAAACACCTCTGGCAATTAAGGAAGAGGTAAAAGTAGTGGTTGAACGAAGCCACAGACGTGTGCTCCCTCATGTAGGTCAACACGTCCCTCACAGAGAATGGATCGTCTTCACATACTCACAGTAAACATTTTTCTCCTGTGACAGGACAGAGAGGGAGAGCGAGCGAGCACTCAAATGGCCTGTTACTGCTGTAACTGAAAGCTGTAATGCTGATAAGATAAAAGAACAAAAAAAAAAAGCATGCCCTACATCTCTTTATATTGCATTGCATGTTGTTTTCAAATGTTGTTCCAATGCATTTCTTCCACATATAAAGCGATTTAAGAGCCGGTCATGACTAACCATTTCAGTGTAAACACACTCTGAAGTATGGCCGCTCACAATTTATGTTTTTAGAAGCAAGTTTCTGGAGAGGAGGCTCAAAAAACAAACAAAAAAACCTTCAAAGACATCTCAGCTGTGATGGGAGAGGTTTGCCCATTTTACCCATATATAAATACATGAAAAACGTACTCATTAAACATTATTAGGCCATTTGGAGGTGGTGCAACGAGGTGTTAACAAAACACTGACATATCATCACAGTATAAAGTTGATTTGGCTGGTGTGTTAGCAATAGATTAGCAACTTCTATATTTATTTGATGAATGTTAGATTTTCTGCCACAGTGGCCCTAAGGGTGGGTTCAACATTATGAGCGACCCATTTCACATTATATATGTCTGAATCATCCAATGATCATTATAATGAATAGATTAACATAAATAAAATAAATGGTGATTGCCGTCGCTTTAAATCTGCTCATGTACATTAAAATACAAAGGCTCATCTGAAAAAGTCTACAATAAAGAAATGTCTCTTACTTACTGCAATAGTGGCTGCAGCATACTGACTAATGAGTGTTGTTTCAAAATGTTTAGTCATGCAACATCTATATTCAGTAAGTAACCATCACTGAATGACTGTATTGATTTCTTTCCTGTAAATGTCATGTCTTGCCTCGTGCTCCTACTCCCAGTGCAGGACTCAATGATTGTGCTAACAAGGGAAAGTTTATGATTTTGGGAGGGAAAAAAAACAGCCCTCTTTATTTCCCAAATACGGGTCAGCCAATTAAAAAAGTTTCCTCAAGTCGGACTCGGGTCCTGTAGAAGAAGGGAAAGAAACTTTAAATGGCCCCTCTTGACCTGGATAGCCAACCACGGCAAGAAATACAATGGGCCCATTTGGTGGACAGGAAAAACAGAGAAGGAAAAACACGGTTGACTCACCTCCACAATCAGTACGTTCTTATGTGCGCATGTTGGGGAGAGGAGGGAGAGAGAGAGAGAGAGAGAGAGGCAAACAATTATTCTCGGTTAGGGGAAGATAACAAACTTCTGTATCTCCTGATTAACCACACACATTCCAAGATAGCAGGCGAACAGACAAATGTAAAAACCATGAAGCCCGTGATCTAAAGAGCAGGACATTATACACTTGAAGTAAAAAATAAAAGTGACAAAGGACTTTCGAACACAGGTTTAAACTGTGGACTGCACGTTTTCATGCTGTAGAGCACCAGACAACTTAATGAAAAATGAATCTAAGAGGAGTAAAAGCAAAGACAAAAAAAAACGTTGACCAAGCTGAAGGGGAATTTGCGCTCCTCTTTGAATGTCACATAGCTGAAATTCTGCAAATGTCTGTCTAATCAACTGAAGACAACTACTCACTATTTATATTAAGAGTCACAATCTGAGCTTCGGTTTGACTTAGCTGGGTCAAGATGAAAATAAATAGATAAATAAAAACTTGAACTGCCATGTAACTGTACGCGGCGTACTCTACTTTTCCAACAAAGGATTCAGCCAAGCGTGCAGTCATGCTTTATTTAGGCCTCATTATTCTTACAGATGTAATCAGAGGGCAGTAAACCCTGGAGAAACACACACAAAAATGTGAAGAGAATAGGCAACTTTATAAATCCCTTGCAGAGAGGAGAAGTTGCTGACGGTCACATACACCGTGGGGAGGCAATGGCGTAACGTGAACTATGTAATATGCTCCTCGTCACACAGTTTAGTTCACTTCTTCTGGAAAAACGTCGCAGCAGTCTGTTACAAACGGGCGCCTAAATTTAGCCGTACATCACGGGGAGCTCAGGGATTTCACAAGCACACTCAAAAATACTGGGAGCAAAGTAATCGGCATGACTCAAGCCTACGACCTCATATCCTATTCATGTTTCAGGCATTTATGCCACGCCTGGCTCCGGGGTACATTAGCGCGTGTGAGTGCGCTCAGCTAAGGCGTGTGTGCGTGACTGTGAGTGTTAAGATCAGCTGATTTATATTACCTAGAAATCATGTCTCTGACTTATGACTCCTGTGGTGGTGGTGGTTGAGCAGTTCATCCACACATAGATACACATGGAAGTGTGGAGAGAAAAAGAGGAGAGTGCGTGCAGATATGCACACTCTCACCGCCAGACAGTTTCTTGAAGTCCACATCAGCTAAAGAAACAATTACAGGGTGACTAACTTTGATACTCGATCAATTGTTTCGGTCATTTTTCATGCCAAGGGGATCTCTGGATCCAGTTTCTTAAATTTGAAGATGTCTAAGTGGATATTGTGACGGGATATATTTCACAAATTTCTGATGAACAATTGTGGAGATTAATCGATGAAATCAAATGAAATAATTGTTTGTTAGAGCCCCAGTTCCCCCAGCCTTTTCCACATTGTTTGTTTAACTTTATTCAGCTAAAATCCGAGGAGTCTCTGTCTGTGTGTCTGGTTGTCCTTCAATTATCTCAGCAACCTCAACTTCACACATGCTGGATGTATTACCGAGGCTTCAAAGGAGGGAAATGTCAAGTGTGAGGTTGTTTGAATGAGCGGTTCTCCAGTAAGAAATCTGCCTGTTTTTCTAATTTTCAGAGTTTAAACTGATTCAGATTTTTTTTGTAACTCTGCACAAATATAATTTTCCTTTTTTGGTCTCACTGTTTCATGTGAATGAAATCTTTAGGTGGTTAAACTATTTGGTCGGTCTCAAGAAAGAGCACAGATTAAAGAGAAGTGAAAAGAAAAAAGAAAGTTTCTTTTATTGTTTCAAATCCCAGAAAATGTCTCATAACCCCGTCAGTTCATCACACGATCACGCCCAGATTTCGAAATCAGGTTGGAAGTTTCACTGATGTTAAAACGTATTCGCTCTGTCAGATCCTCGCCTTGACAAGACGAAGAGATGAAGACTGAGCCTGCAACAACTCGACCGCTGTCATCCTCCTGATCCGCCATGATACGTGCCTATATCCTCCCATTTACACAGACTGCGCTTCCACTGAGATAAAGTGGAAGGGGCCTTTAAACAATTACATTACAGCAGTTGGTATCTGATCACGGCTGGGTTTGTCAGAAACTGCCATCTTTGATCTCCTTCACGGAAGCGCTGAGCCATTTCCTCAGGATGGAGAGGGAGATGGCAGATTAGAGGGAAGGCTGCCCTCTTGAGGCCACTGCCTATCAGCACCCACCATCTCCGAGCTACTTGTCAGTGTTTGTTTTATCATAATGGAGCTTAAAATAATGCTCCGCTGGACTCAGGCGCCGATATTAAAAGGGGGCACCGTTTTCATGGTGTAGATAAGAAGAATATTACCTTTCCAGCTAAAAAAGACAGATCCTCTGCTCCGAGTATGTGAAGGTCCTCTGTTGATTGGTCATTCTGAGGAAAGAAAAGCACAACAAACCAAAAAGCAACAATGTTTTGAGTGTTCAGATAGGTGAGATGCTGCTGTGATAACACCAGAGAAAATGCGAGTATGTTTGCAACTTAAAAGATACAGCATCAATTCTGAAAATAAAACATTATTTTGCCCTTTTTTTAGCATTTTTCATGACAAAATGCCACATTTACGAAAAAGAATTCTCTCTTTACTTGAAACAAATGATGAATTTAGGGTCCAAAGTGTAGTCTGTGGCACGGCGCGATCACATAGTCTGTATTTTCATTTCCCAGTCTCCGTCTGGGCTGCATGGTGGCCACATGAAACGGCACATTCAAGTTACACAAAGATACCACTGTCAACTCAAACATCCACCGACCGAGTCACGAGACTCATCAACATAGCATGAAAAGCGCCTCTCCGGTCTCACACACGCCACTTCAAGACAAACTTTCGGCGCCCGAGTGTCACCTGTGTGACGGCGGGCCGAGGCTCACCAGGTAGCTCTTGAGGCGAATGAAGTGGACCCTCATGGGGATGGTGCGATTGGAGTTGCGGCTCAGGGCCTTGATCCTGTCCACCAGGTCGGCGCAGAACTGGTATCCTCCCTTCAGCACGCACAGCACCACAATGTCATGATCGCCCAGGTCATCCATGATGTTTCGAGCCAGGCGCTCTGTCCTGCAAACGAGAGAGTGAACTTCCTTTCTTGCACGGTGTAGAAGAGTTGTGGTTG
>JAOXYL010000071.1:11728354-11751240 GCA_028564955.1 Terapon puta
AAAAAAAAAACAAAAAAACAAAAAACAAAGAGAAAAACACAAAATAGAATCTGTTTTATCGGTGACACCAAAAATAAAAATACAACCGTTTTGAACATACGGTGTTAAAACCAAGCTAGATTTTGTCAGACAAACCTGGCATCGAGGAAGCGTGAGCGCAGGATCATGACGGCCTCGCAGGTGCTCTGTTTCAGCTGCATCTGGATGGAGCTGAACTTGCGGTGGATGATGCCGACCATGCGCTCGATCTCTTTGGGCGAGATGGGTCGTGTTCGAGACTGCTCCCTCAGCAGGTTCATCACATGGGTGGTGAACTCATTGCACGCCTGGATGCACAGACAGACAGGATTCATAAAAAGAATAACTATCATGGAGGCTCGACAGCTTCAGACAGAACAAAAAAAAAGGATGAAATTGGATTCTGGTGAGGCTGCACCTTCACTGTTAGGCCTTGGCCTCACAGAAGCGGTGTTAGGGGTAATAAGAATTGTCTAAATTAAAGCAGCAGACACAGTGCGATGTTTCACGGCAAACAAATGTGGCGGCGAAGTCATACGGCGGAGGCAGCGAGACTCGCAGTGCTCTGAATATTAAAAAGACTTCTCTTCAATGGAAGAGAAAATGTGACAAGTGAAGAGAAATCTAAGATGACAGCAGGCTTTCAGTCCCGTTAACGTTCAAGAGGTTTAAACTGTCTCCCTCTCTTTTCACTCCATCTTTTCAGTCTACCTCGTTCTCTCTCTCTGTCTGAATCAGTCACTGGATATGACTGCATTCAGAGTCAAGGTGTCTGTTGCTTGTCAACACCAGGGTTACGTCAGTCAAAGTGATGCACCGAGCAGCCGTTCTGCTTGCACACACACGCCAGACACTACTCACTCAAACGTGCGCGAGGTGTACGTAGCGTGGTGACACAAAAATGCTCAGGTGTGTATTGACTGTGACAGTTAGCGATGACTAGCCTTCCTCGGAGAAGATGACAAACCCAGAGTGCTTTGACTTCCGAGGGAATGACAAGACGTTACAGTCTTTGGAAAAGAGCTGGTGTGTGACTGATATAATGGCTGCTCGCCTGCTGAAGATAACATCTCGGAAAGCTTGGCTTGTCATGAGTTGGCCTGCGAGAGCTGATTTCAAGAGCATTATACTTAGTCAAAAAATTCCCAGGAAAATATGTCATCCATCTTTTGTACTGGCTCATTCCTATTTAGGATGACAGATGGAGCTTTTCCCAGTCTGCATCAGACAAAGGGCAAGAAGGCCTCGGATATGAAGGACGTTATGCTGCTAAAACACAATATTCACTCACAAATTATAAACTATGTTCAGTTTATTTTTTTCTCCATGTACGGATGCACAGGAAACCTAGAACAAAAAATTCTATGTTTGCTTGTTCCTGTCTGCAGGAAGAGGTCAAAGGTCACTTGGTCTTGATAAGGTGAGAATCTCATTTACAGTAAACATTTTTGCAGTTCATGAGTCAAGCCACATATATGTGCAACGTGTCAACAATGGAACAATTTATAAAGATTAAAATTACTGACATTATTTTTTAAGTTTTGCCCCATTCCATATCCACCATCAGTCAAGATGATGTCCGACTTTTTCAGTAGCTGCACATTTAAACAGAAAAGAGTGAGAAATTAAATCACAACTATTTCTACAGCCGTCACCTGAGCAGTGGTGACGGCTTTCTGTCATGAAATAATGAAACAGACCATTGTTAAGAAAGGTGGAGTCAAAACACTGCAGTGTAATGGGGGTTCCCCCCCAAGTATGGACTGTGATGGGAAAATAAAATATTAAAGAAATGGGCTATGGACTCATTAACAGGGCAGATTTTGCATCATGTGGGAATAAATTAAGGCTTAGCAAAAGGTTTCAAAGTCTGGGAATTCTACCAATGCACTTTTGCATCTCCTAATAAAATATTTCAATAAAATGGAAATATAAATATCTGGTACAAGAGGAGGAGCAAAATAAGTAACAATGTAAATAGCTGAAAAAAATGCTAAATGCATTTTGGAGTGGCAGAAGTAAAAAACCATATTACTCCTCCTCACCTGTTCATACTTCTCCAGCTCTGTGTGGTAAATTTGTCGGATCTGAGTCAGCTTGGCCCGATAGTCAGAGTGTTCTGCTGAGTTGTCAGCACCGACACCGCCGGTGGCTGCTGCGGCTGCGGCTGCAGCTGCTGACCCGCCGCCTTTCTCCGGGCCTGCCACGCCCTCCGCCAACAGCATGTTGTCCAGTCGCATCAGCTGAGGATCTGGAGGCTCCTCCTCCTGGGCGCCACGGATACTGAGCACTGTGAAGGACAGGAATAGACAAAAACATGAAAATGATGGTACTTCACAGTCCTCTTTACATGCTGTGTTCAGAATGACTTCATAGTAAGATTTGCTCTATGGCTGAGGAAGAGTCTCAACCATTTCTTCCGCTCGGGTCGACCAAGTGAAATCTCTGAAATATGGCCGTCATTTTAATAGTTCAAGTCTGTGCCATAAAAACCTGCAGCCTCACAGAGGTTGGCAGCTAGGCAGGACCATAAAACTATCTTTTTATCGATTCTGGCGATAATTTCATGTAAAACGAATTAACACCGCTTTCTACCAGAGTTCATCTTTCATTTCACTCCTTATGCTCAGACTATGTTTAGTTTCTGGCTGATGGCTTTATTATCTTGTCAGATGTCGTCTAAACAAACAAACTAACTAATAACAGACACAGCATATTAATGCAAAAACACCTGGTTCAGATAAATCCACTAAGGAGACAAAGTTTATATTATATTAAATATTTCTAATGCAAGAAGATATCCACATAGAAAAAAATAACGACCTCTTAAAAAATATATAGATTTTGTCAAGGCAAAAGGTTAAAAAATCATTTGACTCATGATCATTAAGGTTAACAATTTTCACTGAGTACTATGACAACTACTACTAGCGCCATTCTAATGTCACACCTTGAACACTTATTTATTTAGTGTTGTTAGGTTATTTTAGACTAAAGAAGCTTTTAAAACTGATACTCTGATCTGTTTACACACTAGTCGGGGGGTTTGAACCTGCACGTCTTCGCAGACCTACAGGCTCCCGGCTCTCAGGGTGTGGAGAGTGAAGTGTAAACATGACAAAGACAGGCCTGCTGAGATGGACATGCACAAACAACATACACAGGGAAGTTTAACCAAACGTGCATGTAAACAAAAGCACATGCAGATACTCTGAGAATGTGCACAAAAACTGTGCTGACTATCTGAATAATGTCATTTTAATGAATAAAACATACACGTTTCACCACGGTTCTTTCTTTAAAGATCAGCTGTACTGCCCTGCCTCTTTCTGCCACCAGAAGGCTCCCTCGGTAAAGCAGCAGAACGTCCTGCTTTTCTCAGAGGTGCTGAAAACAGCCGACCAGGTGCAGCCCTCCATTCCATCCACAGTCTTCAAGGACAAAGACAAAGCTTGCGCTGCCACAACATTTTTCACGCACACTTTAATCTACGCATCTATCAAAATGTTTCAAGAGGACGATCTAATACCCCGTCCTGTACGTCTCCTCAATGATGACTGTGGACAGTGAGCGTAAATGACAGCCCGTGTGACAGAGCAGTAAAGCCATATTGTAGCCCACAGTCTCCGGTCACAGCGGCGGCTCTTTTGTAATGAGGATGTAAGGTTGAGTCGCCCTGTGACCTTTTTGGTGAGCAGGGGTCCAGATGGATTCCCGGGGGCCGTGTGGGGAGCTTGTCTACCCTGGTCCTCCTCTTCTGAAGCCACCGCCCCCACCCCTCACCCACCCTACTCCTTTTTCCTTCCCTCTCTTTTTCTCCTCCAGCAATAACATCATCCATTCCCATCAGCTCCAACACGTGAGCAAGCTCAGCTCAAGAGGCAAATGTCAATGGCTATCAGACGGCTGGAAAAGGTCAGGAGTTCAGATGGGGAGCAGACGCGTGTGTGTGCGTGGGAGCGCGTGCACATGCGCTGGTAGATGAATATGTGGATATTTTTCATGTGAATCACACCAGCGGGAAATTATAACACTCGCCAATTTAATTCTGACAAAATAGTGGCACATCCCAACCAGAGGGGGAATCTAATGAGCCTAAGAGTGATTTATTCATTCCCTCCAAGTCCCCGAGTGCACAACTAAAAGCATGAAATGGATTAAATAAATACAATTAATAAGGAAAATCAAACAATTCACTGTGCTGTGGCATAATTACCCTAACCACAGCCATCAGCTTTATTTATTTCTGTTCAGTAATAGCAATGAAATCGATTAGACCTCAATGCCAGTCAGAGGGCTTGCTGTGAACTCTGCAACCATTGGACTATACATTAACATAATCACCTGACAGAGTGAAGTGCCCTCTATTATAATACATCACATGCTCACAACACTTGTATTATAATGCCACAAAGCTTTTATACACACTCTCTGGTCGACTGTAGCAACAAAGGCATGGAGTCCATACTGCGCTGCGATTCTTTTATTCCACGGACAGTAACAGATTAGTATCTATAAAAGGAAGATGGCCATCATCTAATCTTGATCATTACCGACAGACTTAATTGAACAATGAGAGGACACAATTCCCCTCTCTGTCGCTTCCTCCCTCCCTCCCTTCCTCCCTCATTCCTCCTCTCTTCTTCCCTCCTCCCCTTTTGTGTGCGCTCTTGTATAATTCCTTCCCCGAGATGTGGGCCACTAAACCCAAAAAGGCAAGGCATAAAAAATGAATAAGTATCATAAACAATTCTCCAGCCGCTTCCTGAATAATGAATGGAATTCCAAGAATAAGCCTTTGTTTTGGTTATTGACAAAATTAATTTCTGCTGTTTTACTTCCTTAAGAGCTGGCTCATACCCATCGCCACACTGCCTGCTGTTTGCAGACAACAGGAGTGTAAATAAACATGACGATTAAGCCACCCACTCATACAGGGAGAATCAAGGTGCACACAAATACACACACGCAGGCAAACACACATCACAAACATCCACTCTGTGCGTGAACATCAGCGCCGAAATAGGCACGCACATGCACACACGCGCGTGCACATGCACAGGAAAAAATACACAGCTATGCACATTGGCAGGCTACCCTGAGCACCCAGCCTGGCGCCCTGTGAGTGCTTTTAAATGAAAACATGTTTAATTAATGATGTTGAAGTATTCTGTCACAATTAGGAAGATTTACGGTCAAACAAGGCAGCAGTGATGTCCCTGACAGCCATGATGAAAGTTTATCCTTCTTGCCTCTGACTGGCAGCTAGCAGCCAACGCTGGACTGGCTCCATTTTCCATCAATACAGTAATGCAATACACTCCACAGCCCTGTAGTGTATAGTATGTGTGTGTGTGTGTCTTTCCTTGCCTAGCTCTTGTCCACATCACATGACCCCAGAGAGGGGCAGGCAGTGGCTGTGCTCTCTATTGATTGTGTGGGCACACGTCATCTAGGGTTTCAGCAGTTAATAAATCAGGCCTGCTCCTGACACAACCATGCGTGTGTGTGCGTGTGTGTGTGTGTGTGTGTGTGGTCCTGTCACAGACCAGTCAGCAGGAGTGAAAGCGACAGCCACATGATAATGTAACATCACCACCATTCATCCCTGCCACACAGCATTCTGAGACAAAACAACAACAACCTAGGAACCTGAAAAAAAGCAGCGTGATTTACAGCAGACATGACAAGTATCACTAATACAAATCCTCCCCTCCCCGCTCCTTGAAGGAGTTCAGCATCCTGCTCTCATCTGCATTTGATACAAGCCCAATAAAGCAGCCTTCATAACGCACAGCACTGCTCAATATTTCATATACTGACCCACACACTCGAGGTAAACTACAGTGCTAAGCAATGCTATTATCATTACTGTGAACACTAAATGAATATTATGTTGCATTACATCCAATTTACTGTATATGTGGTCATTTCTACTGAATTGGATCCGGGCTTTAATAAAGACAAGACAATCATTGTAGAATTACTAATCGTACCTCACAATAAAGTTGATACCGTGAAAACAACTGCTGCATTCTAAAAAACATGTTATTTAAATAGTCTTAAAATCGCGTTCACTGTATTTGTACTTAATTTGCTGGACGTTGTGGCGTACCCTGGAAGTCACACAAAACTTTCTCAGCCCTAAAATGTTCGGCAGTAGGAACAATGGGAAGAAATAAGACTGCTACACCAACTTAAACTCTGATTGTGCTGCCAGACTCATTGTGGAGAGGTCAAAACACAAAGGATATTTATTGCATGCATTTTTCTTCCTTTGAACCTATATTACTCACAATACAACTCAACCACTGACAGTTCAGTCAGAGATTTTGGAATATGCTGGCAGCAGCTCAATCAGAGGCACCTCTTTCTATCTTCACACCCACATTTTTCTTTTTTAACAGTTTTGGGCTTGTAGCCTTCAACTCCACCCACGCTGACTCAAGTGACATCACTTGAGGTACAATTTAAAGCAATGCCACACAAGTTAAACCCAGCTCAAAGAGCACATCAATAAAGACAGGGCTTCATCTTATGGCTTATTCCATTACTGATTAATAAGCAATAGTTTGGCATATAAAATGTCAGAAAATGGTGGAAAATCTCATTTACAATCAGAATTGGTTTTATTCAGCTGGTTTCACATGTGAGGATCTGTCTTGGTATATGATGCATAACAATAAACATAGTGAGCAGAAAAATACAAGAAAAGGTGAATGTCCAAATGAATAGCTTTCATTTGCTATTAAATGACACAAAGAAAAGTGGCCTTTTTTTGTAAACCCAACAAATTAATTCAATTAATTAATTGTTTTCAAAGACACTGAATGCTATAGACAAGTACCAAAAAAAGCACTGAGGTTCAAACCTGAGCCCTCCCAATAAAGCAATCATCATAAAACGGTGCCCTGTGCCATATTTCATACACTGCCACACATATTAGAGGTAAACTACAGTGCTAAGCAATGCTATTATCATTACTGAGAACACTAAGTGAATATTATGCTGCATTATATCCAATTTACTATGTATATGTGGTCATTTCTACTGAACTTAATCTGGGCTGTAATAAAGAAATGTACAATCATCAGGAAATTGCTAATCGTAGCTTAAGTCTATGCCATGAAAACTATTGTTATATTCTAAATATTGTGTTGTTTAAATAGTCTTAAAATGTTCTGTACTGTAAACTGATAGCTAGATTTGTGGTCTATCCATGAACTCCTGGGAAACTTTCTCAGGCCCAAAACGTTCTCTCCATCACCAGATAATGGGAAGCTGTACAGCCTCAGTACACAAGGGCATAGTCATAAAGTACCTCTAAAACAGCTTTATGTTTTATCAGCTATCTCAAGTATCATGTGCAGAAAGGGGGCAGAGCCAGGGTGCTGTATCTGACGCTGGGTGGGGGGATGGGGGGACACCAAGGGCAAGGAAAAACACCAAAGAAATACTGGAGGGACAGGCAGAGACGAGGAGATGTGGACGGTACGAGCAAGGAGGGAAGAGAGTGATGGAGGGAAAATGAAAGGCGAAAAATAGAAATGGAATAGGAAAGCGAGGTGTCAATTAAAAAAATGAACCCCAGTGCATTTGGGAGGTGACAGCTGGTGGGAGACGAGCTGACAGGCGTCACATTAGGCGGATTTGGTGGCCGCTCCCCTCATCCCCTCCTTTTTTTTTTTTCCTCCTCCTCTCCCTCTGTCTCTCTCCCTTCTCTGGCTTTCTCCACTGGCGATCGGTAGTTTCTCATGCGGCAGTAGTGGCGGCAGCAAGCGAAGCAAGAACTCAGCTTGGTGTTTTTCAGAACAAGTTCCCCCTGCAGCTACTCCTAATAACGGTAATTATCGTCATCATCTGAGGCTTAAGCAGGCCAGTTTGAGGCCTGAGGGGCTGGCCTGATAATGAGGCAGCCAGCGCCAGAGGAGAAGACCATTCAGAGCACCGCCCTGCCACCAACGCTGAGCACTCCCATTTAAAAGCCTTCATTAAAATAATTCATTATTCAAAATAGGCAATACATTAGCCCCCTGGCTGTCAGTCTTTCTTAAGGTGTCTTAAAATATATATCTTCTTGATTGAATCAAACTCATGCTCAGTCCGTGCCGTTTTAACAGCTCCAGGCTGCACTGGAAACCCGGGTGGCTGAATAGCTGAAGAAAAGTCACGGGTTTGTGGAGCAGCGAGCTGCACATGTCGGCCCGCAAACGAGAGAGACAAAGACATTTCTATGGAGAGAGGACTTTGCACAGGAAACACCAGAGACTGCTCGCACTAACTTTTTCATCAAGCTTGTTTCCGACTTCCAACCGCGAGTCAACATCGTTTAAAGCATGAGCAGAATCATTCAATTTCCATCTTTTATTAACGTCACCATGACAACAAAGCTCTGCTAACCTTCGCAAACAATGTTTTTGTAACCTTAACAATATACTTTAATCATCATCACATTTACCTGAGAAAAGTTGTTTTTGTGCCTTAGATTAACCAAACCTTCAGCTATCATTTCCCAACAGAAATGGTAATTTTTTCATTTCTAATGCTTCTAGAGGTCGCAGACAAATCACGTTGATAAGGTCTGGGACAAATGATCTACTTTGTTGTTTGTTTGAATCTGTTCTTGCGGCAGTGGGCTTCATATGCTTCAACAGAACAGCTCGTAGGATGGTCAAAAATCCAGCTCATATTTACAACACCAGAATTATGGGGACAATTTCTGTAACTTTCCAAAATCAGCAATGTGACATTCACACTCATTTCACACCACCGCTGGGTCAGGTGTGTGGAGGAGAAAAAAGGGTCTGCAATTCTCCCTTAAATGCCCTTTTTTCATTATTTCTGTCTCGCCTTTGTATGAGAGCCAGCTTCCATGCCTCCTTTGAACATGGCCATCCAGAAGTCTCGTCATGCCTTCCAACATGACGAGACACATCATATAAACCAGTGTCCTTTGGAGCCCTTAGCCACTACACTTAGCCTTTAGCTATTACACTACCTGTTTTTAATATCTTCAGAATAGCGTCAATATAATGTCTGAGCTTGAGTTTGGACACCAAAACAATTTTCTTTTTGTTTTTTTTAATACACTGAGAAAAAGAAATGTGCTTTTCTACAAAACCTTTTTATTGTACCATAATTGCCAAAGTCTTTGTCAAAAATAATACAATTTAAATTTAGCAAAGCTGTGATTTAGATCAAGACATTCAGGGCAAGTATTGCTGTTTGATAAAACCAGCCCAAATCTTGTGAGGTTTGCATCACTTATAATTAGTCCATAATGCCATAAAAACACTTGTAAATGTCACCAATTAGTACAAACAATCTTACCAGAATTTCAGCATATCTAACTTGTCATCCACTTTACAGAAAATAAATGCCAGCATCTAATCAAATGACAGCCAGCGTAGTGATGCTGTCCTGGGCAACAGTTGGTGAGGAGGTGACGTGTGAAGCACTCATAGCCAGGAGGAGATGGTCCATGACAGTTAGTGTCCTGCCCTAACCGTTGCCCGACAAGTCCTCCCTACACAACAGGACAAGACGTGAAACAAGAGGTCCGGTAACACAATCCTCCTCAAGTCCCCGTGGTGTGTGTTCCTGTGCATGGCACATTTCATAAGGCTCCGCTCTTTGACTGGTGATGAGTTTATGCGAAGGTAATTAACAGTAATTAATCCTTAATTACAGCAATTAGCAGAGTCGCAGTAAATTAAGCCACATCTGGAGGCATGGAGCAGGGCTAGACAAGTAGGGGTGGGCTTTTTGACAAGAGGGGGGGCTGCAGAGACCACGTGACAGAGACTGTTTACGTCTACCTGGGGTGTCCGGGCTGCCATCCCTGCTCCAGGCTGTCTGACAGGACCTGCGATACACTGAGCGATCACAGAGGTGGGTGATGGGGCAGGGTCTGATGAACACGGAGGGCTGAGAGAGCAGGTTCATTTCTGAACAAAATTGTTTCATCTCAGGGAGAAAGGCTCCCTTAAGCTACCACGCAAGGACACCCACCATATGGCCGCTCATAGACAATAGCGCTGGTAGTTTCTGCTTCGCCGTGCTCGGCTTCACTCGACAACATGTGAACATGCATTTTACAATACGTCGCTTGATAGCAAAGCTGGCTCGCTTTCTGTCTCTCTGGAAGAACATGTGCGGGATGAAACACAGAGAAGCACACAGGAATGCCGCTGCTTATTATGATTCTCTACAGAATCCATTCACAGTCACGTGGCTTGGTCTATATGTATGCCATACTATTAAAAAAGATTCTGAGTGCTTACTTAGATTATCCCATGATGCATTTCATCTCCACAGGGAACAATATCTTCCATGATGACAATGCTCCTCCCCATAAAGCACAAGTGGTCACTGAGTGCTTTGAATGGCATGATAATAATGTTAGCCATATGCCAATGCCTCTTCTGTAAATAGATATGATCCTATTGTCTTTTCTATATATAGACACGGCCCAAACTGAGCATCTATGTATAAGTAGATGTAAGTAAATATCCTTCCAGATGAACAATATGAATTGACAGGTAATGTCAGCTGGGATATATGTTCATTGTGGCTGGTTGAGCAGTTATATTCCCGTACTGTAAAGGTTTCAGCTTTACCTCCCTTATTTTGGTGAGTGGATCACAGCTTCCCTCATGGTTGTCATACAGCAGAGGCCCTGAGGCCTTCCACAAGTTCAGATCACACTCCCGCAAAACAACAAAGGACACTTTTGTTGTCCCATGACAAACCATGGAAAAGCTAAAAATATCAGTATCCTGTCAATGTGGTGGGTCTTGCAGAATAACACTCAAGGATTGAAATCACAGTTGCACACATTCTGTTTCAATTACTGATTATTGATCTCACTTTTCTTTTCTTTTTGATGAATCAATTCACTGTTCAGACCCGGGCTGTGTCTAACAATTATTTCCATTATTGATCAATCTGTAGATTATTCTCTTGATCGCTTAATTTTTTGTCTGTGAATGTCAAAAAATCCTAAACGATGCTCAATATAATTTCCAAGAACACAACATGATAAATTTACATGTTATTTTATGAGAAAGAATGTCTGAAACACAAACAATATTATATCATATATGAAGCAAAAAAAGAATAATTTCCTCATTTTTGAGAAGCTTTAAGCTGTTTATACGATCTTTTCAATATCTAAAAACAATTGCAGATTTTTATTTTTAATAAACTCATCACGTAATTTAATAGTTTTGTTTCATTTTATCAGAAAGTAGAAGAATACTGCCGCCACAATTTGAATTTATTTGTTCATGCAACAGTCCAAAGCCCAAAGATATTGTGTGTAGTGATGCAAAGCAAAAAATCCTCACATTTTACAAGTTAGAATCAGCAAATAATTTGGTGTCTTTACTTGATCGTTAAGTTAAACAATTAGTCAATTTGTTAAGTAACTGTTGTGTCTGAACGGTTGAAATACTAAGATTTGATTCACTGCTCACGTACTGGTCATCAAAACACAAGTGAAAAGTGCCCTAACTTCAGCAACTTCAGCTGCAGCGCAGAATGTGGCAGGTGGACCGATGCCATCCAAATGTTTGATAGGCTTCGAGGGCCCATTAATATTGTAACACTTGAGAGATTTGCTCCGGCAGGAAATACAATCTCTCCCTGCATTTATCAGGGAGCTTCCCATCAAGGCAGGCCAAGTCAAACCGGCTTTGTTTTGCTGCGTGTGCAGTTTGTTTGGACGCTGTCACAACTACGGAAATCCCTGTGAGGTTTACTGTTTTGCTGAGGCCTGGTGCTCAAAAGACTAGTGATGCTTAGTCTGCCCCTAGCTGTCAGGAGAGAAAAACAATGTGAGGGATCACTGTCCATTAGTGAGACCAGCTCCAAGTCATACACATATTTCTTGTTCAAATATCTTTATTAACATCTGCTTTTCAACACGCTTGGTGTACCAGATCAATGATTGGTTTGTTATGGATTTTTTTTAAAAAGTGCCAGAAATTTTACATAAACAAAATAGCACCCTTTAAAAACAAATAAATGTACTTTGTTTAAACACTACTGACACTGCCCTAATGCAGAAATGATGGAAATACTATTTGACTACTATGTGCTATGAAAAGCTGCCGCAAAAGCAAATAATGTTAGTTCATGGCGATGCTGTATGAATGCATCCGTAAATGCTGTGTGTGCGTTGGAGGGGGTCAACTTGGGACAAAGGTTTAGAGCTGTAACAACGAATATGACAACGCAAAGCCTGCAGGCAGAGAGAGAGGGAGAGAGAGAGAGAGAGGGGGAGAGGCAGAGAGAAAGTGTGTGTTTACAGCAGAGGTAGTGGTCCAGGCAGTCTAAGTGGCCTGGCTGGCAGGCCTACCACACCACTAGCGGATAAAGCCTAGTCATTAATCACAAGCCTGTGGGATCGTCCCACTGTAGCAGAATACTGGGTCAGCTGGAGCTCCTGCTGTCAATCAGCACTGAAATGTGTGTCTGTGTGTCTGAGTGGGACAGCAAGCGGGGGAGTGTGTTTTTGATGAGAATGTGTCATTTTGCCTCGAGCTAAAAAAAGCATATAGTACTGAAGAATTAATGCATTAACGCAAGCACCAGTGTGCAAGTGCTAGACGTCATTTACATGAAAAGCATATCGAGTCATCCATTGGGAATGAAAGCAGCATTTTCTGCCCTAAAAGCTGAAGCTTGATCTTAAAAAATGAAGACAACGGTGCTCTCTGTAATACAGAATGCTACTATAGTATGCAAACAGCCCTGTGGCATCAGCAGCACACGCCAGAAACACTAATATTCCATATCTAGGGATTACTGCTCAACCAATGTTTGACCCATTTCTTTCATGCTTCTGTCACAGGTTAATACACCATTCGCTAACACTCAAGGCTGTAGCTGATACTTTCACAAAGGCTCACGCTGACCCACTCAGGTCAAAAACCAACGCAGGTTTAACTCGGGTCACCGTGTCAACCTGAAGGGATGATGAGGGAACTGTCATCTGTCAAAGCACAGCACGCATGTCATAATCAAATCAAGTGTTTGGACAAGGAGGGAAAATCTGCGTGAACTTGTAAACACACAAAAAGTGCTGAACACAATGCCGTTGAAAGAACACTGACCTCTTTAATAACAGACTGTACATGAAGAGAGACATGAAGCTTGTTGTCACGGATCCTGAGATAAATCTGCACTCTTTGTTCTTGTGCAGGTGGGAGACATTTTGTTTATCCAACATGAGGGCCTCCGCCCGTTTGTACCAATCAGAAGACACTTGCATCGATGCTGTGGTCAGCTCTGTCAATACAGTGAATAATACAGAGGTAAGGATGCACCTGCCCTGTCAATAAAAAACAAACTGTCCATTCTTAAGAGTAATTAAATGTAAAGCAACATTATCAGATGAACTAACTGTGCTTTAATCACATCAGTGTTGCTAGAATAACCCATATTTTCTGTTTCATTGCACCCCTTTAAAAATGATGAACATGTTTACTTAATTTGTTCTTCAAGCTGAAATCCTTCAGGGATTGAACCTGTGGAAAGGGCACTGAGAAACTGAACCGCAGGACAAGAAGAAGAAGAAGTAGAAGAAGAAAATGAAGGGAAAAAAAAGAGCCGTTACAAGTTGAGACCATCGACTGTATATACAGTCACCATGGAAACATTGTCAAATATTTTACCATGGTTCAGTGTCAAAGATGATCCACCAAATCCCGCTATTATGCTCCTCTATTTTCTCTGGTTAGAGAACAGCCTTAATCTCATGTCTTCACACTCCTAATTTAGTTGTAATTTCTGTTGTCTCCTGTCTAAATGTACAAAATTCTAATAAATATAAAATCACCACTTCTTTAGTACTACATTTAGACAAAGCTACAAATCTAAGACAAATAAATACAAATGTATATATATATACACACATATATATATATATATATATATATATATATATATATATAGATATATATATACACATATATATATGTATATACATATATATGTGTGTGTGTGTACATATACAGACATCTATACATATATACTTAAATGCATCTCTTTTTAAAATGTGCCTACTTTCTAGTGTTAAGAAACAAATAAATGTTTTCAGATTAAGACTTGGCAGTCTTCTGTAACACTGAGCAGATCTTTTTCCATCTCTTCATCACTGTGTTTTTTTTTCTCCATAGTCAACATAGACTCATTTTTCTCTCAGTTTTTCACTGGAACATGGAAGCACCACATTATCATGTTGTGTTCAGTAATGAGGGGAGTTTTTTTCGTGTATAGAAAAATAAGAAAAGTAACAAACAAATCAATATCAATATTTTTACTGTTATCATTATTATATTATTGTCAACTTGTTAGTTATTGAGCACAGTTACTAGTTACTATGAACACGTGACGCGACTATTTTCCTACTGCGGGTATTTCAGTATTATCAGATGTATATGAATCTATAATGTTGAAGTTTCCTCCCTCCTCGGCCCCCTGGGTGAGACAGCAGTCGTATTCTGTCGGTCAGCCTCTACACACCTGCATCCCCAGCTGGACCTCTCATACCCCCCCTCCTCCTCGTCCTCCCTGCCTCCCCCCCCGATCTACAGCGCTCTACTCCCAGCTGCCTGGGCTATTTATAGGCCCTGTTTCATTTCCACACCTGCAGGGAGGCAGAGTTGTCACAGTGGGCCCACAGAGCCTCTCTGGAATACTGCACGGGAATGAAAATGCACCTTGCTGATGCAGGAACTTATTCTTGTCGCTCTCTCCCGGCGGACTCGCATGATACTACTTTGTTGTGGATGCGCGGTGCAGTATGTGGTGCAAAGATAACGCGTAAAAAGGAATCCGTGTAAATAAGATTCCCCTGTGAGGAGTGTGAGGTGTATTGACGTGGATTACACTTTTTGAATAATCACGCGGGTACAGTCGCACGCAGACGCACAGCAGCTGGATGCGATATCAGTGCATTTTCCCCACAATGGGCTGCATGGACGGCACTCTTTCATAAACTTGATTAACTTGATCCAGCAACGCTAAGTAAGTGCAACAACACACAAAAGTTGCTATTTCCCCTCCTACATTTTATGTTTTTTTTTTTCCTGTCATGCTTTTCTCTCTGGATGTAGTGGGCTGAGGATCCAGTCAGCGGATTACATTATCAGTCTGACCTAGTTGCCAGCTATCTCCTGAGACCTGAGGAGCCAGGCTTTCTGCACAGCCTTCCGCTGCTACAACACGCACACTGTGTAACTTTAATTTATCAGGGGGAAGAGGAGGGAGAAATGTGACAGGTTGACAGTTCTCTTTGCCTGCCACTCCGAGAACTCCCTCTCCCCTCAGCGTGCCGGTTAAGGGTCCTCGCTATGGAACAGTGCATTACCGAGAGTGACTTTTATTCAGCGTGCTGGAAACTCATCAGCAAGGTTGGAACCCTCTTATTAACGTGAATGTTTAAGGGGAGTCTTGCAGAGAATCACGTGATTCGGGAAAGGATTAATTTCAGTATTTTTCCCCAAAAAATACAAAAAAGGACGAAAATAACCCCCACTGTTGTTCATAGTCAGACACCTCCACTGGTGAAAGTACTGAGACCATTCACTGGATTAAAAGCAGAAACAGATGTGTGCAAAAAATACTCAGTTACAAGTATTAGCAACACCAAATGTTAAAGTACTCATTCTGCTGGATGGCCATTGTCAGTGTCATAATCCCATTTTATTGGATCATTATTATTGAAATGGTGATGTGTAAACAATACTTTAATGTAAATCAGGATGCAGATCATTTAAACTTCTTCTCTTTGAGAGTGGCATTTCTTAAAATGATGACTGTTTTTTCTATACGATATTTCTGCAGCTGATGAAGAAACGTGGTGGAGAAAAAAGAACATTCACATTTCCCATTGAAATGTCAAGGAGCAGAAGTATGAAGCTGCCATAAAATAAAGTGTTTTGGTAAAGAATAAGCATCTCAAATTGCACTTGCACACAAAACGGCAGGAAACATATTTTGCTACTTCATCCACTGGTCATCTGAAGCAATACCAAGTGATATTAGTAGAATTTTATTAAGATGTTTGACAATATAACACTTATCCAGCATGTACCAGTGGGATTTCTTCACATTTTCTTAAGAATTCAGCCTCCATACTTGGCAACAAGTGTTCAATTCATTTCATAAAATCAATCATGTGGCAATTAGTCAAGGAAAGGCATAATTTGGGCATTCAAAAGAAACAATTTGGAGCTGTTATTCGAAAAAGTACAAAGGACTTAAAATCACAAAGCAGTTTGCAGTAGCAGAATTAAAACCATGGCACACTCACTGGTGTGAAAGGCAGTGCGACGGCAATACACGGTGAGAACAAAAGACTGAACTAATCAGTCTGTAGATTAAAAAAGAAAATGGAAATGGAGTTTGCAACAAAGGGAACACTGACGTCCAGGAAAGGAGAGAAAAGGTGAGCGTATAAGCGATTCTGTAAAAGTCAGCGGTATAAATCCTTGAAAGTGTTCAGCAGGGGAAACGTTACAGTATTTATGCTCCACGCCGAGTCCGTGAGTGAACGATCACCCAAAATAGCAAAACAAGCTGGACTAATTTTACACCTGTTTACAGTCGCAATCTCAATGACCCCGATACTGTAACTCACATCCAATTTGACAGTTCAACATCGACGTTTCCTGCGACATTGAGGGCTGAGCAGAACCATACATGCAAACCAGAGATATAGGTGAAACACTTGAGTCTTTTTGGGTCATGACAGTTTCCCCCAGTTGGAGAAAAAAACAGCCAATATGGTTTTTCTGTGGAAATTTCAGGAGGGGGGGAGGGGGGTTGGAGGTGGGGAGAGATGTGCTGCTGCCAGATTAGGCTCCAGCCTGTGCCAAGGTTATAAACAGGCTGTTATCAGGCCTCCAAACAGAATAATCCTCCCTGTATCAGCGCCCAAACATATGGGGCCACACAAAGCAGCAGCAGCCCCTGACAGACACCCCCTTTTAATTACACAGAGGAGGGGGGCAGGACCTTTTCCCTGTGCCTTTCCCTTTTCTGCCTTAGTCTCTCTCTGGCTGGCTGTCCAAGAAGTACGTTTGATTTCAAAGAGGAGGAAGCTCACGTGGACTGTGAAATACAGATTAAAGCAGCCACTCCGTATCACATTACTGATTCAGATATTGCAGATTAAAGCTGCAGCCGTTAATCTACCAGTCGATCATCACAGAGCCGTTATTCAGATAATCATTTTGTTCAAGTAATCGCTTAAGCACGAACACCAATTCTAACTTCTAAATGTGAAGATGTACTGCTTTTCTAATAGTGTTGAGTTTTGGGCTTTTTTTTAAGCATTTAAAGACATCAGCTTGCAATGCAGGAAATTGTACTAGACACTCTTCACTGTTTTCTGACATTTTATTGACCAAATGATGAATCTGAGATGATTAATTAATGAAGAAAACCACTGAGTGCAACATTTGGGTGTCAGATTGTTAGTGAGACAAAACAAGCGATTTGAGGATACTCTGATATTCTGCTGTGCATGTTTCTAATTTGGAGACTGAGCAATTCATTAATTAGTTGCAAAAACAGATCACAAGCTAAAATCAATAATGAGTAGTTTGTTGTTTGTCCCAGCTTTAATTTAACTGTGGGACATCATTCTCCAAAACCCACCACACTGAGAGCATGCCATGTATTTTTTTTAAATATATTTAGTATTTTCTGACATTTTACAGAAGAAATAATTGGCAAAATAATCAATAATGAAAATAAGCCTTAGTTGCAGCCCTGTTATAAATTTAAAGATCAACATAAAAAGAATACAGACATCTGTTCTGAAATATATTTTTGTTTACAAATGATCTGATCTAAAAAAAAACCCATGTCAGTCTGCTCCACTTAGCTCTGTTCAGGGACTTTTCTCCCATCTGAAAGAAATAAATTCCTCAATGTTTTATATACTGCCTACAGATTTTAAAGTCTTGTTCAATAAAGTTTAAATGTCACAGAGGTGTAATAACGGGGATCATATAAACGCTGGGCTTGGAAAAGCTATGCAAAAATGACGGCGTCCCTTTCCGCTCATGCAATAAAGTTTTATTTGGCTGAATCGGCCAATAAAAGTGGGTTTTGAAGGTTGTCAATGGGGAGTAATTGGTCCGTTTTACAGGGGCGATCATATTTCTCAGACGCTTTTTTTCATACGGCAAGAATGAGTCCTGACAGCGACATGAGGAGAATCTTGGTGTTAAGAGCTGTGACTTCCTCACCAGCCGTCGACTATAACGGAAGAGCGTATAAAAAGCGAAAAAACATCTGGAACGGCAGTGCAGCGCAGGTAAAAGACACAGCAGGGCGAATATGCAGGTCCAGCCGCCTGTGCTGCAAGCCCGTCTTTGAGATTTCGCATGCACGACGGAGATACACAATAACAGGCTATGCTTTTGGCAGCACCAGAGCCCATTTCACACACTCCCAGACAGCGGAAAGAGTGTAGACCTTAATGACGTCCAATCTTCTCTGTCACGCCGGGCTGGAGGCTCACTAGGGCAAAAATCGACCGACAGCTCAAAGTGCTGTTAACCGGTTTTGAGGACTCCTCGCTGATGCACAAAGCACACCTTTATTTCTAACACAGGTCGCAAAAAGCATGCCATTGCCGTCTTTCCCCACAATTAAAGTTCAGACGCCCGCGCTGCATATAGGAAAACAAATATAGATCCCAAAACATTTGAGCATACTGTGGTGAGAAGCTTGAAATGCAGCTTTTCAAAATAAGGTGTTTGGTGTGAAGACAATTTTGCTTTTGATAAAAAACTAATGTGTTTCATCGCACCTACTGTAGTGAGACATAAATGTCACCCAGTGTAATGATTTGTTAACCAAACAAACACAGACCAAAGCTGACGATAACCTCGAGGAAAATAAAAGGAGGTATCTTTATTTTGCCATAGACATTCGCTTGGAGATCTGAAGGCACTTTGTCTGTAGCTTTTCAAACTATCTCCGTCTGAAGTCAATCTCTCTTTTGATTAGGACTTCAGTTTTGAACTATAAAGATGTGTTATGTTGCAGCTTGTAAGGTAAAATCCGCGACTACAGCTGTGATCTTTTTAATTAATCAAAGTCAAAACTCACCTTGATGAAACAAACTTTGATTCACTTTTCACCTTAACATCTTTTTAATCTGCCTTTTAAGAACACTTTTTGCGGCCAGTGACTGAATCGCTTGCGTGAAAAGGCAACACTCGATTAAAAAACACAGGCAAAGGAGAAGTCAATGAGTTTTGTTTTTGTCATCAGGTCTGGCCTCGCGCTTTGATTTGATTTCACAGCTGGAGAAGCATTTAGTAAGGAAATATCTGAGTGCAGCTGTAAGCCAAAGTGTCAGTGTCTATCCATCCCAGTGAGAAAGGCCCAAAATAATAATCAAACACTCTTGCCTCTTTGGAGCAACGCTGCCAGCGCCACAGAAAACAGACAGACAAACACAATGAGTGTCTCCACATCCCTGCTCTGACAGGAGACGCTGGCAGAGTCGGGGTAAACGGACGGCGCGGTGCGGCACGGCAGCCCCCTAATGATCTCCCCTCTGTTTCAGCGGACTGAGAAAAGCCATTACCTCCCGCCACATTACCCTGCCATCCCTCACATGGTGGATGGCTCCTCTCTCCCATGAGCACCTTGCTCCAGTTATGGCTGGCAGTGCTCACCTCCTTACCGCCTCCTCCTCAAACCGCTCCCCCCCTCTCCCCCAACCCCTGTCCACCCTCCTCCCTCTGAAACCCCCAGCTCTATACATCACATTTAACACTTTGACACTAACAGTCTATAATGTTTCTATTCTACAAAATCACTCTGCCAACTCCAGGATAGCAGAGCAGAGTCTGAGGAAAATAAATACCACTCTCAGCCGCTGGCATTAAATTCTAAAGGAAAAAGAAAAGTACAAAAAGAGCCTCTTATACACTCTGCCGCCTCGCCCCGGCACCTGAGAGGTCCTCTGGCTGCAGTGGAAGTGAGGTATAATTTCAATCGATGCACATTACAGCTCCTACTGACAGCGACGGCTCACACTTTACATGGACGAATGTCCATGCCGTGCAAAGATGCCGTATAACCATATTTTCAGGGACGTCAACACTCCTCGCGAGCACTTTATAGCTGTATGAAAGAAACATTTCCCTGCATTAAATTATTAAAACCAAAAAGTGGCATGAATAAATAAAACCTGCCTGAATAAGTGATGTGACAAGACAGACTTGAGGCATGACCTTTGAAAGTGTCTCAATGTGTCAGCGGACAAAGAGAGGGACATACTTTAAGTATGTGGCGCAAAAAAAAAGGGAAGACGTATTGTAGGAAAAGAATAACTGAAAAAGAGACAGAACAGAGAAAAAATTAAATGAATGAAACATGTCAGGAAATATCAGTCTACTCAAAAACAAAGAAGGAACAATAAACACAGAAAGCGCCCACACCTCATTGCATTACAATTGTTTCTTTTGTCTCTCTCTTTAATATAAGTGTTTACTTGGGCAAAATCCAATCATTTCATTCTCTCCGAGCGTATTTCATGTATATAAACAAACATTTGCTCGACCTCGCTGGAGTATTAGCTTTAATGTATCGTCAGCAAGCCTGGCTTTGAGAGGGCATTAATTTCAATTCGCCGATTTAAACACTCCAGTTTGTCGCAATCCTTCATCGCAGTACGCCACCAAGTCAACACACACAATGGGCCTATTTTTCAATCTAATGGCAGAGCTTACTCGCCATTAGTGAAAAAAACTGCTTTTGCCTTTGAACAAGCCACTCAAAATGTAACCCTGCGTTTCAAAATTAATTTGAATAATTAATTGCAAGCAAAAACCGACGTGAACCCCAAGAAAAGGGGGCTGGGGTTGGGAGCAGGAAATATATTTTTTTCGCCCCGAGGCCAGAAGATCTCTCATCTTGGAAAGCTGGAAAATCCAGTCTTTGAGGATAGAGTGTGTAATCTCCAGTGAATCTAATGAAACAAAGTAAAAGATAACGCCACATTTCATCACATCGGAGACAGAGTGCTTTCCTCTGGCTTGCCCTTGAGGTGGCAGGAATCCATAATGTGAGGAAATCATTCTTTTTATGTAGTTGAGGTATCACAAGCCCCTGTTTGACCCGACTCTCAAGACAATTGATTTATGAGCAGATCTGAGACTTGGAGCCAAAAGACTACACCTCTCCTTCAAATGATTTATTTTATTCTTTTTTTCGGGGGGAAGGAAAAAAGGGTCTTTCTGGAAAAAAAGACAATGAACCACTTACAAGCAATTGAAATGGAATATGGCCTCTTCTTTTCCCTATAAAGGACACATCACTTAAAAGATTATAGATCCCACTAGATTTATTAACCATCAATGCATTTGACAGATGTAGATTTTTTGTTATTACAATATCCCATATTTACTGCATTGCATCCTTATATATGTCAAAATGAGACATTTAGAGAAACCACTTCTCTTTTCTGACTTGTCCTTGGCCCATTCCTTTGCAGTGAGCTTGTCTTTATTATTTAATTAAGCCACTACGGCCGTTACATTAATAATTGAGTGTGAGAGGAGACCCAGGGCAGCCGCAGGCTCTGGCGCATTGGGCTTCTTGGTGAGGAGTGTATTAAAAATGTGTGTGTTTATGTCCCCAGGGCGTCTGTCCTGGCTGCATAAAATTGAATTGGTTATATCTAATATATCATCCCCTAAGGGTGGCTGGGTGGGTGGGTGGCTGGGGAGGAGCAGGGGAGGGCTGAGATGGTCGCATCCTGCCAGCAGGGAATGAGTCCGGTCTTACAGATTCAGAGAGACGCATGAGGCCGTGACGTTAATGTCCCTCAGAATCAAATCGATGGCTGTCCGAATCCTCAGTGTGCATGGCCTTAAGCTAGGAGCACAAGACAAGCCTAGAACCAGATTAAACCCACTCGTTACCGCGGTCTTTGTTCACTTCTGGTGTCTGGTGATGCATTCAGTGCATCAGTGAGGATGGGTGGAGGATTTCTTATGAAAACGGATTACAACCAAATACCAAACACAGTACAGGCAAGAAAAAAAAAGCTTATGGCATTCATATAGATACTAAGAGGATGAATGTTGGTGACAATGTGGATGTAGAAGCAGGAAAAACATCACTCATGATCCCTCCTTTCACAGACCGAGGGGCTGACTGCAAATACACTCTCCCTCTCCGTCTTCCTCCACCTCTCCTCTTATCTGCTTCTCCCACCATCCCCCACTCCCACCTCCACATCCAGCTGGCTCTGTGGCTTTATCCAACTCTGCACCTTTAAGGCCTCCAGACTCCAGAGGAATGAGCGTTTTAACACCACCATTAAGGTCAGGGCCTAAATTATTGATCTGCCACCTCTATCAGCATAACGGTCACGTAGCCAGTATCACAATCTAACCCTGCCGCCCTCGGCCAGCTCGCTGCAGCTCCCTCAATTAGGGAGAGATTCTCATTACAAAGAGAGACAGCGAGAGCGATAGAGAGCAAGGAGGAGGAGGAGGGGAAAAAGGGAGAGAAAAGAAAGAGTGAGAGAGAGAGAGAGAGAGAGAGAAATAGAGAGAGAGAGAGAGAGAGAGAGAGGTCCATTTCAGACAGGGGAAAAAGGGGGACAGCAGGCATTCTTTACAATCACCCTCCTCTCCCTCCCATCCACCTCCTCCTCCCCCTTGAAGTCTCCCATCATCTCCCCAGACAAGACCCAAAGATGACAGGTCTTATCCTCACCAAAATGCGGGCGATAAGGCAGCTGTAAAAGAATAATAAAAGAATAATGCATGGAGGATGAAAGGGGAAGGCAGACAGGGAGTGAGGCAGAGAGAGGGAGAGAG
>JAOXYL010000071.1:11761087-11778216 GCA_028564955.1 Terapon puta
ACACACACACACACACACACACACACACACACACTTACTTGTATGCATGTAAAAACCCCAAACTCAAGTGAAACACGAATTGAGATTTTTTTTTTTTGTTTGTTTGTTTGAAGGCTGAAAAAGACAGAAGACAGCTGCTACACCTGCCAAAAAAAACAAGCAAAAACAAACACAAGACACACCTAGCAACCTAGCTATACACTCAACAAACAAATACCTTCTCTCACACACTCCCTTGCCATACGTCGACACACAGAATATGACCATTCTTACAGCCAGATCTGTTATCACGGCTAATTACTACTCCCACCTCAGATATACAGGGCTGTAATTAGCCTCTTAAAACATGATTAACATGTCTCAATTAAGCCAGTCAACATTTGCATAATATATTAGCTGTCCTAATTGCGAGTGAGTTTATATCAGAGGACAGGGAACAGCAAAAATACTTGCTGTTGCCTCTGACGCGCACTGATAATGTGGGGAATATAAATATGAATGTAGAAGAAATGTCAGTGGGTAAAATGGAATCCGGCCTATTTATGTTTGGCATAACTCACTTTAAAAGCAAAGATAAACTTACAATCAGCACATCCCTGCTGAGAGTACTTATAAAAATATATTACATGTTTGTTATTATTCACTTAGAGGAACGTTTCTGGTAAGCGGAGGAAGAGTTTCCTATAAACTCGCAAATCAAAGCCCGGCAACGTTTTCTCAGGAAAACTTTGCACTCGTTTTGAAGTTATTTATTTGAAGTCATTTATGGGAGAACAGACAGAGTCCTGTTCGGCCTTATTTCCGTGGAAACTAAAACATGGGGGGATAAACTGCTGCTTCGGCACTTCCAAGCCGGGGACAGATATACAGTCTCCCAGCTAGCGCGGGGAAACCAAGGACATAGCCATTAGTTTCAGGACAGCGCCACATTGGAGACTAATGCCTCCATCTGTCACTGGAGATGAGAGGAGAGTAACAAAGAGAGGCAACACTAACCCCTGAACTCATCATGGACAGCCATGTCAATTAAATACTGAAAAACAGCAGCACTGGGAGCCATAGTGACCAGTCTATCCACTGCTTCATGGGAGCTCAACTAGTAGCTCTGTCAACGTTTAATGTTAATGTTAGAGAAAATGGCGTAAGTACTTATTTTATTACTATGCGCCATTACATTCATTTCAAACATACCAACCAGAGCTGATTGGTGGATTAGTTATCTGTGACAAAATTTATCTGCAACCGTCTTTTTTTTTGCTTTCTTGTTTCAAATGTCTCCAGTGAAAAGGTTTGCTGTTTTTTTCTGATTCACCATAAAGTCACTATCTTTGCATTTCACACTGGCGGTCAGACAAAACAAGACATCGGAGGATGTAAATTGGGCAATAGTGAGGCTATTTTTCAAGATTATGGACTGAACAATTCCTATATCAAACAAGAAAGTAATCATCAGACTAATCAAAATAATGCTGGTTGTTGCTCTACAAACAGCACAGACATATCTTTGTCTTTATGATGAAAATAACTTAAAAAGTGACCAGATCAGGTCCGCCGCACAAATCTAAAATGTTCGCACAAGTCTAATTAGCAGTGCAAGCTGGTGGAGGGAGGGGGCAACAGTTAGTGGGACCGACTGATTCAGCAGGTCTCCAGCTTTGATAAGTTCAAGCGGTGTAATGCATTATCCGTCTGATCACATTAGTCATGCAGGAGCTCTCCATCTGACCCGAGCCTGCGAGGGGGTAATGTGAGGCTGCTGACACAGAGCGGCCTGACGAAACAGTCCCAGGCCCACAGATAGAGAGAGACACGCAGTGAGAGTGAGGGAGAGAGAGAGAGAGGGAGAGAGAGAGAGAGAGAGAGAGAGAGAGAGAGAGAGAGAAGGCCTGAAATCTGACACCCAGAAACACTGACTTGGTGTCTGGCTTCTCTTACTTAGTCAACCTGTACGTGCCAGCTTCCCTCGCTGTAATGGTTCCACACAAACAAAGACGCTCTCCAACTCTCTTCACAGGATGTGAAGCAAGAACAGGAAAACAAATTCTAAGTGCTCACAGGAACTGGAGAAACAATGATGATAGTTTAAAAAGGAAAAAAAAAAACAGAAAGAAAGAAAAGTGGAGAGGGGGCCGGTAGTCGGGGCAAACATTTGCGTGAAACACAACACTGGCAGCCAAAAGGAACGTCTCTAAGAGGTAACACAAGCCTCCACCGCTGGTTTTCCATAACGCAGCCTGCGAACCTGAGCTTGTTTAAGCTTGCTAAATACTCTCCCGCCGTGACACGGGCCCGACCCCGGCACAAATATACAGGCAGCGGGGTGGGGTGGGGTGGGGTCATCAGTTAAGGCCTGCTCTGTCTGCTATTGGCATGCGCTCCCGCCTTGTTTGTCAGCTGCTTGCCAATGGACACCTCGCTGCTGCAACGTCCCATATTGCTGCTGTCAACACTCGTGCGCCAATGACGCGCCACGAGGAGGAGGTACACGCTGCACATGCGAACAGCTACATACAACACATGATATACGATATAAAGAAATGCTTCCTCCCCTCGGCGGAAAGGTCGAGGAGAAGGGCCGCCTCAAATCCGAGCCGCCGCACTCATCTCCCCCTGCTCGCACTTCTTCTAAAAAGACACTCTGACTGCAACAATGTAAAAAGCGAGGGGAAGCTGACTCTTTATAAAGAATATAAAAAAGACCTGACAAATTACAGGCTGTACTCCGCTCGCATACACTGCACTCAGCACATTTGGCTGTAAATGCCATGGTGAAGGTTTGAGTCATTTTCTCTGTCACTGCAGTGAAAGGATTTTCAGTTTCGTCTGCACAAACCTCCTATGGGTGAAGATGAGCCGCAGCTCAGCTCTTCAAACGCAGACAGGGAGGACACAGTGAGGCAGCCATTAAGCCTTTGATTCTCTCATAAATTGTTTGGGGGCTATTTTTAACTTTTAAATGTTTTTCTGTCCTCATAAAAACAATGCAGCTATTTAGAGCTCATTGATTTGCGGGTTTGGAGCATGTTTTTCCCCCAATAACACTTCTGAGTAAAAACAACTTATGCAATGCATGAAAAAAATATATTTGAAAATATGAAACACGTCGAATCATGTTTATTTCCAAACTTGGTTGTGAACAGAGAGTTTGCAGGCTGAGGGGAGCCTCTCTTGTCAGAAGCCCTGTGAAATCCCAGTTGCCAAGAACGGTGGGAAGAGAGGAGGGGCAGGGGGAAAAGCCAGGAAAAGGTCCAAGTCACTTTGTTCTTCTTTTTGGAAACGAACTCTGGTTGAACCCAGGGAGACGCCAGACAGTTTACAAAGAGCCAGGCATTACTCTCTCGCTTTTCCAAGGCTTGCAATTTAGAAGCAGGGCCCCAACCTACTATAGCTTCCTCCACGCAGACCGCACTCTTTAACCTTTGTAAATCTGGAGAAAATCCCAAAGTGTCTGCTGGTCCCTTCCACTTTCTTTCTTTTTTTTTTGTTTTGTTTTGTTTGAAAAACCTGTGCCAAACTCTGACTCATGAGAATGAAACGTCGATGAAAAACAGTTCATGTAAAATTAAGGAAAATGGTCCTGCCTTCATACCAGCCCCGTGTTTATTTTCAGCTGTCCTGGCTGTGAGTGCAGCACCACCAGGCAAAGTGACAAGACTCTCTCAATAATCTCAAAGGCGGCTTCAAAGTTGTGTTCACAGATAAGGCTATATTGGATATTTTGTTTTATTTCCTCCCTTGAAATGCCGCCTCTTAAACAGCGCTCCGCCACATCCCTCAGAGGACAACCGCAGGCTTTCATCATGTGAGCTGCTCTTCTTTTAATCTGCTGTTAAGAGAGTAATAATTCACACATTCCTCTTCATGACTTTGACCCTCGTTGCAAACACAAACAGAGAACCCCTCTGACCTGCCTCTGCGTTAGAAACGGCTCACTTCGAGCCAAGGAAAACAAAAAAGAGAGGGGTGAGAGAGCCCAGCCCTGGAAAGGCCCAAACGTCGGAGTGAAAACACTCCAGTCCAATGACAGCACCTCATCTGGGGCCACTGCTGTTCCATGCATGATGGGTGACGTTTGTCAGAGAAAAGGCGACATAAATCAAAAGGAAAATAAATAAATAATAAAATGCCAGATGAATTTACAGTGGCTTAAGAGAGGAATGCCACAATGTCCGTGACATGTGCTTTGTATGTATTTAAGATTTTTAAAAATAAATAAAATGATTCTCAGATATTTGCAAAACGTGATCAGAGCATAAAATAGACAAAACTCTGATCAGCAACAGATGTAAGAGAGCCCAAAAAAAAAAAATCCAGCCAACAGAAGAAAGTATAAAACAGCACGTACCTGTTTTCTCCTTTATTTCACACAAGACGTTGAAGAGAGCAGGTTTCATTCTGTGGCAGTTCAGTGCATGTTTCCTAAAAAGAGGACAGGACACCACTTTCCACATGAATATTCAAACAAGTGGCAACAGCAACAAAGCCACTTCAAAACGAGTGGGAGGCATTTTCAAATCACAGAATAACATTGAGGAGATTCATTTTTTCCCCCCCAAAAGATTTACTTGCTGCTCATACTTCAGAAAACGCACAAGGGGGGGTTATTGATTAATAACATTCAGACTGAATCTAAAATCTTGGTAACACAATAAAAGACCTAAAAACCCAGTGAGGATTTTTTTTTATTTTAAAAAAAGGCGATTCTTTTTCCTCTGACATGCAACAAAAGCCCAGCCACTTCCACTCAGACCTTGTCATGCCTCACATGCACTGAGCATCACGTCTTTTCACTGCTGATGGTGAAATAGGTCAAAACTAAAGGAGAGGATCTGCAACATGTTATTATAGCACGGGATTACAACGTAAGCTCCTTTGTAACGAGGTACAAGTGCCTGGGAAAACTGGACGGGCAAGTGCTTCACACTTTGACAAAAAAAAATTTTAAAAATAAAACAACCCCTCAACAGATGAGCTTGATATGCGTCAGAGGCGTGATAATTAACAGTTTGGACGGACACGATCAACTCCAAAGTTGTTTTAAATGATCAAATCGGAAGTTTTTTACGCTCTCTCTCTCTCTTTTTTTTGTTTTTTTCCGCGCAGTCTGTGGGCGTAATTGCTTTCATTTACAGGCAGGCTTGATGCAAATAAATAAATAAAATAAAACAAACAGCGTTATTATCTCTCCCCGCTCGCGCACCCCCCCCCCCTCTCCCTCTTCCTCTCCACCATCACCAGCACCACCACCGCCGCCGCCGCCACCCTCAGCCTCCATCCATCCCCCGCTAAATCAACGTCTCCGCTCCCCCGGATTAATCACGCCTCGTCCGCGCCGCCTCACCTCGCCTGCGCCTCGTCCAAGCTTTGGTCTGTGATGGTCATGATTTGCTGTAATATGTCTCCGATGTCCTGCTTCCTGCCGTCCCCGTCCGTCCCCGCCGTGCCGTCCTGCATGTGCTGCGCCAGGCCGGGGTGTCCGGCCATGCCGACCCCGTGGGAGTGCATCAGCCGCGGCTGCTCGTCCATCCTCGACCACGGTGCCCGCCGCCGCGCCGCGCCTCGCCTCCTCCTCCAACTTTTAAATTTTAATACCGAGAGAGCAGGAGGGGGGGGGTGAGGTGAGCTGGTGGTGGAGGAGGAGGTGAGGAAGGAGGGAGGGTGGAGGGGAGGAAGGGGGAAAAAAGAAGAAGAAGAAGAAGAAGAAGAAGAGGGGGGAAAAATATCCTCGGAAATTCCTCTGGATTCCTCTGCGTCTCTCTCTCTTTCTCTCTCTCTCCCGACACTCCTCCTTTTTTCCTTGGTAAGATTTTCTGGATTTGGGAGGAGGGAGACTGACAAACGCTCTCTCTCTCTCTCTCTCTCTCTCGGTGTCTCTCCCAGCTGGTTTAGGTGAAATCTGATCTGAATCGCTGCTTTTGGCTTTAGCCACTCCTGCGCCGCTACTGTAGGGAAGGAAGAAGCGAGGAGGAGGAGGAGGAGGAGGAGAAGAAGAAAAAAATAGGATTGAACATTAAAGGCTCCTTAATCTGATTAAAAGTGGAGCGCGCTCAGCTCGTCTTATGAAACCTCCGATGTGCTCGATGCGCTAAAAAAAATACGAGACCAAGGACCCAACTTGCCTCTGGGGAAAAAAAAAGAAGATAGAAAGGTGGTGTTCGAGGGGGAGAGGGTGTTTTTTTTTTTTTTTTGGATACAAAGTCGCCACCAACTGTTATTGTTTCGCTTATGTCTGGTAACTGACTCATAATCAGAGTATGGATGAGGAGCCTCCGCCCCCCTCGAGCCGCGATTGGAGAGGGAGGCGCGCGCAAGTCCCACCTCGGTCCTCTCCAGAAAAAAAAAAAAAAAAGAAAAAAAAAAAAACGTCAATCATCCTCTCAGGGAAAAGGTGGGACACTGTAATAAACATAAAGAGATGTGACCGGGCCGGGTGGCTGCACGGTGATGGATAGAGAGTGAATATGTGGCCTAATAAATAACCGTGAGTGGCGGTGGGAGCTCTGACCCGACAGGACAGTGGCGGCGGTGCTTGTGGTGGTGGTGATGGTGGTGGTGGTAGTGTGTGTGTGTGTATGGGGGGCACCCCTTGTCACCCCCCGGACTATATATTTCACCGCTGAATATTTACATCCGTGTAATCAGTCACAGGAATAATAAATCAAGATGAATTTATTAGAACGTGCAGCAGTTTGTAGGAGGCGCTTTTACAGGCCCGGCGTTGGCGCCACAACAGTTGTTATGTTCCGGTGGTCTGACCTGCCTCGTATTCAAGCATCCTGGCACTTCAGGCTTGTGGGGTTTGTGACTGCAATTAGAGCGACAACTGATTAGACTGATGATGGATTCGTTAATGGGCAGGAAACGTATATGCAACTATTGTGAGGATTAGAGTGAAAAGGGAGCGGCAACTGGTTTTACGCGTCGACATCTGAGCGGTATGAAATTGGAGTTGCCTCGAGTGACATCACTTGAGTCTGGGTTGAAGATTACAAAGGTGAAAAAAAATGGCAGGTGTGGAGTTTAAGACAGAAGTGAGACCTCATCTCTACTGCACGTTACGTTAGCCGCTGTAGTGCAACGCGCCCGAATGCCATAACGAAGTGTTGGCGCTCGTGTTGCATTATGGGTAATGTTGGTGGTGGATTTCAATCTGTGGATGGTTTCTCTGGTTCTGCCGATGAGATTTACTCTCTCTGAATCTAACGTTGTTAGGGGAGTGCAATGTTACATTGGTGGAGTTCTTTTAATATAGTCATTTTTAAAGTCACATTGAAAAAAAAAACAAAAAGCCACTTTCAGCTGATCAAATGTGAATAATAATATTTAGTTAGTTTTTTTTTTTTTTAACTGCTGGTCTGTCAAAACAAGCCATATAAATATGTCAATTAAAGCCTCGGAAATCATGATGTGCATTTTTATTTTTACTATCTTCTAATATTTAACCAGCCATCAATTAACTTAAGAAATTGGACTAATCAATAATAAAAATAATGAATAGCTGCAGCTCTACATCGAAACAGTATTTAAATATCTTACCACTCTTTGCATCAAACGTGTAGTATTTGTTAGTGCATGTCAGTTATCGCACACTAACAGCTTAGAAAAAAAACCTAAATCATTATATGGATATGCTGCAGCTCTGTGCCTCAGAGTCTGGTCTGCGCTATATCCAAATGCCTCATTCCCTTCTTTTACTGGCCGGACAGAAATCGATCAGTCAGTTTTCTCATTACGTGCTGAATAGGGAGGTAGGGCAGTAATTGTCACAAGGGGCAGGGTGAGGTTGAGGGTAGTGGTGGTGATAATGTCTGACACTCAGGAGCTGCAAGACTGCACAGCACAGCCCTGAAATGGAAGTCTGCAGTCCAACGGCCATTCTGCTTGATTTTATTCCCTATTTAACAGGGTCGTAATGACGGGGGATTATCTTTGTGTTGTAGACCTTAAAAAGGGGATGACGCTCCAGTTGTAAACATGCTTACTCTAAAATGTGAAGAAATATTCAGCAGACGTGTGTCTAATATTCAGTTTTTCTTACATATTTGACCCATTCGTCGACACAACGCTGGATATGAAACCATACTTTGATGTCAGGTTGGTTCTTCAAACCCCGATCCATACCTCCCACACATCAGTCTTCCTAGGTCTGATTTAAAAATCAAAGGCTGCATTGATTAGTGTGAAATATGATCTAAAGAGCTCATTCTTTTTGCTCTAAATTCAAATTTATTCCACTGTAAGCCAATAGACAGAAATGACCTTACTGCTTGTGGATGCTTTTGGGAAAGTAAACTCTGAATAGAATAAATAAGACCTTGTTTGCGGCTGTGATTGCTGTATTTCAGAAAAAAAGTAGCATTTGCAGCCTTAATGAAAGAGGAAAGAAAAAAAATTCATCTGACATCGCATATTTTCCCTCCATTAAAACCAAATGTGTTGTTGCAGCATTAATAATCCCACAAAAAAAGAATAAGTGGGATTTGATTATAATTGCAAATGAATTTTGATGTAAAAATATTCTTATAAATAGTAGATGTTTTTCTCCAGAAGTTGCAAAGTCGTTTTTCAGAGACTGAAAATGTTAATGCCAAGCGTGTCGGTATTCCCAACAGAAATGTGAACTAGTTGACTTTGTTGAGTTGTGTTGTGTTTACCATCATCTTGTGAAGCTGCGCTGATGAATATGGAACAAGGCAAAATGTACCATAGATTATGATACATTTATGATAGAAAAATGGAGGGTTTTGTCTAATTTTTCTCATATGAGCAACCTAAACTAAAATAATGTCTCATGTAATGTGTTTGGATAGTGTCCAATGAATAACATCCCTTCTTTTCTTGACATCCATACCTAATGGCTTATAACACATTTTATTCTATTTCTAACCAAAGATTAGGACATGTTAAGCTTAGATTTATTGTTTCATTTATGTTTGTGTTTTTCAATTCATGTATTTGTCATATATTAATGCTGTAAAGATACATTAGCTGTATAGATGCATTTTTTCAACAATAAACATAAATAATTAACAAGCAATTCAGCTATTTTAAAGCTGTTGATAAATGTGTTCATGAAGACAACTTTGCTATAGAGCAGCCTTTGTTGTTCATGCTTTATAAGAGGATAATTTATTCATATTGTAAATGTGCTTCTATGTGCTTATAGCTACATTACAGTGTGTTAAAAACAGTTGTTATGTCTTAATGAAGTGCCTATAAATGCTGTAAATAACGTGTTGCCCAGACATTTTATAATCGGACCACGCAAACCAAACCTCAATATTTTAAGACTCATAACAAACTCATGCTGACTCCACAGCACACGTTCTCCTATCTGAACCAGGGTCAAACAACTCTTCCCAGAGAGAGCTGCAGGTCAGAGCAGGGTAAGTTATGTATGAGCTAGGAACACACCGAGGGAGAAAGCAGCAACTGCATGGCACATCTCTCCAGGAAGTAACCTTGATGAAAAATTCAGTTGTTTGCAGCTCCTGGTGTCCCTCAGGCATGAATAAAGTGAGGCCCAGACAGAGAGAAAAGACCTGGGCTCAGCTTGAAACTACTCACCGACCCACTGCTGGGGAGCACACACATCGGCTAGCATTAGGAGATGGGCACGAATTAAACTTTAATCGCACCTCAAATAGATTAAGCGACAGGAGCCGAGTCAGCATTTCTCAGCCCTTGCTCTGCCTCTGTTGACCATCCTCCTTTGAACTCCTGCTAAATTAAATACCCACAAGTCCCAGTTTCTTTGCACCTCAGATTAGCTTTTAAGCAAAAGAGGTACTTGAAATGAAACCCGAGGTAGAAAGTAAAACCTGCACGGCTGCCCAGTCATTAATGCGATTATATATAAATCATCTCATTAAAGGGTTGCTTCAGAGATTTAGTATTGCACCTCCATAAAGGGGGTGGGGGGTGGCCAGAGAAGCACTCTCACAGAGGTAAGGATGTCATTTACTCCAACATACTTTTATTTTTTAGTGTGGGTCAAAGTCCAAATATGCTAGATCGTACACTAAATCCTTTTCACTAGAGAAATGCCACAGTAGATAAAACAGAATAATAAAATGAACGATGGTGGAATTCCATTTATCTGCTTCAGTTTCCTGATTTTGTGCAGCTAGCCATGGATGTATTAAGAAGACTGGATTCCCTGCTCCAATCTAAAAAAGTTGTTCACTGTGTGCATATGTCCAAAAGCCTTTAGGGCTTCCACAGACCAACAATTCCAATCTTTCTGAGCCAATATTAGCTCCTCGCTCACTGGCATGACAGAAAATAATTTTCAACATTTTACTGAAAAGAATGGATCAAGTCCTGATAATAAAAAGGATCATTTCATGATGTTTGTGAGGATCAGAGAAATGCATTTATCATTCTACAGCGGTTCCTTTTCTAATAGATTTTTGATGGAAAAAAAGTATTTTGGGGCCCATGTGAGAACCACATGATCCTCCTGCAATAGTATGATCATTATGCCATAATCGCCTCACAGCCGAGCGTTGTTCCTGCAGTCTTGATGCTGGCTCACTGTCACACTGGCTTGGCTTACTGGGACAAACTCTAAAGCATCTGGTTACTTGAAAGCATCCAGTTTATAATGCAGATTGTCTGTTAAAAATTGGACCTCATAGGAATTATTCTCTTAAACTTTCCAAAGCTCTCTAAACAGCAAATGAATCAGTTACACAACAGTTTTTGTAGTTGCACTCTCTGTTGTACTCTACTACATCTTGTGATGAATAAATTGAATCTTTTTGTGTAAAACTAGTGTGGTGTGGTGTAACTTTCATTCAGTTCTGGCAAAGAGTATGATGACATTTTCAAGGACCAGCGTGCAGGGTATAGTGGCTTTTGTTTGTCTGTTCTGGGCTACATGGCGCTCTCTGTGGAACAGGACCCGCTACCCGTATAGATATAATGTGCTCATTCTATGCTAACGTAAACACAACTATTCCTGGTTTCAGGTGATTATACACTAATGAAAATATAATTATAATAATTTTCATACTCCATTTCTACCAATAGATCCTATTCACGGTTCTTTTACATAAGATGTACTTTCCCTTAAAAGCAGGTGAGTTAATGTTGTTTTTGTGCATTCATTAAAAAAGAAATTACATTGTAGGGCTTGGGAGTAGTCTGGTTAAGATGGAGATTTTACGCGCTGTTTCCTTGTTAGTTTGAGCAAACAGATTCTTGCCTTTAACCTGGCAGGATTCGCCTGTATCTTGTATCTAATGATCATTTTTTGTGTGGAGGAGCTGGATGTGTCTTTGTGCAGCTGAGGCTGGGTCAGGGTGAAGGATGACTGATATGAAGGGGTTGACCTGTCACATAGCATTTGACTTACTATCCTTGGAACAGGATAAAAGGGAAGCCAAATGTCAAGTGATACAAGTGACGCATCCTCACACACACACATATACACACACAGAGAGGGGTTGAGGAGATGAATGTTTTATAATAAAATCGAAAAACCCACCAGCCATTCTGCGGATGGCATGTAAAAACAGTAAGCTTATCATTTTCATGAAAATAATAGTCACCGGTGGCACTTGCAGTGTGTGTCAGCCACAGGATTTCCATGCCCTTTTCTATGAGTGTGTCTGTTCTTGCTGTAGGGCCCCTGTAAGCCCTTGGACCTCCTGGCAAAGCGTGGGCTGTGCCTGGTGGGGGGAGATGTGACGGATGCTGGAGCCTCAGAGCCCGCTAGCTGCTCTGTGAATTTTCCCAGACTCATTTGCATTCATAAAGAGCCTACTCCTTGTCACAGAGTGTTTTCTTTTTTAGTCTGCCTCCAAAAATCCTGTGCGACTCCTGGTGGGAGTGCGCCGGGAAAATCCGACTGTCAAAGACGACAAGACGAATGAATCCCTGTGTCAGACAAGTGTGGCTTCGACGATGACAGATGGAGGAGAGCTGTCCCTCCGTCGATCCGCAGGCTTCATTTTGGAATAAATAAATCTGAATTTCACCCCCTCCCATAATTACAAGTGTTGCTTTATTTGACAGCTCTCTGTGTTTGTTGATGGGAGTGTGTCTGTTGATGGGAGTGTGTGTATGGTGGGTGATGGCACTGACCAGGTGACAGCTTGATTTAATTCCACATGGGAGGGACCGCGGTGTGGTGTGGTACCTTTCTATTCAGATTTTTCATTCTAGCTTTTTAATCAGGCAAGCGATGTACACCTGGAACAACAGGTGAATATAAACATGCAATTCCATGTAATTAATTCCCCCTCTCTTCACACATCTGCCCTGCTGAAGTGTCCTTGAGCAAAATGCTGCATCCCTGCCACCATTAGGGAGGCTGTTCTCTATGCAACCCTGCACTCTGACCTCTCATGGAGGAAGGGGAGGGACACCACAAAGAATTCTGTGGCTGTTGAAGGAATATTGTACTACGAGTCCCCCCTTCTTTGAATCCTAATGGAGAGTTTCTGTATTTCCAGCTGCAGTTTCCTGGTGTCATCACCACCAATGACCTCACCCGCATCGTTTTTATAGTGCCGTTTTCGTCCATAGCAGACAACCGTTTAACCACAAAGAAAGACTCTAAAAACCCACTGTACACCACCTGCCCAGCAACAAACAACAGACAGACACAGTTAGCAATAAATAGCCAGATAATTCCCTCAGGATTTGGTAGAGAGCAAAACAGAGTTGAATATTGGACTTAAATTCATGAGGTGGACACAAACGTGACTCCAAATGAATGGTAATGTTGCTCCATAGCTGCTGGATGTGTCAATAAGCTTCTTTGTGCCAACACAACTTGTTTGTGATGCTCCCAATGACATTTGTTATCGCATGTTTCAAGACATTTGAAAGTCAACCCATTAGTCTAGTAACTAGCAGAGTGATGTCACACATCAGAGGTGTGTGTTTGGAGCTTAGTCGCCCCTTAATTACATCTCCAAAAGAGATTGATCAAGCTCTATTTTATTTATTTTTCCCATGTTATTGTCTGCTAACAATCCACATTTAGAAGTATTCAGTCAGATCTGATGGATTTCATTTAAATGACCCTCGTTACATAATTCTTTCATTTATTCCATTTCATTGTTATGTGGCATCAAACATACCCAGAGTTCTGTGTTGCATGTAGAATGTTATTTTGTAATTTCATTAAGTTTGATATGATGGTGATGTTACATAAATGTTAGTTTGGTCTTATCAGATGTATTTTTATACTACATATAGTGCACTACTAGTGTAATACTGATGGCTATCTAAATAAACACTGCTACATTTTTGGAGTTCACACCAGCTACAGTACTGTTATAACAAAAATAAATGGATGAATGACTGAATAATTAAATTAAATGGCCCATATTGATACCTCAGCCTTATTTTCTCCTAATAAACCAAACTACTGGACAATGAACTGCTGCTACTGAAGGACCCAAAACATTAATTTCACTGATCATTTTATGTAAAAATGAAAAAGGCTAATAATAAAAAGCTATAAAGGCTTTGAAGAGCTTGTCGTTTTTTCACAGAACAGCAAAAAACAACAGAGCAAGTTGAATGTGAGCGAGACAGATTCCCTAAACCTCAAAGAGCACGGTGCAAGTGGAGGAAGATAAAAAAGGAGAACATCTGGTGAGCCGAGCAGAGTGCCAGGACAAGACAAAGCCATGTGTCTGGCAAACACATACCTACTACACACATACCTAAACACACACAGACACACACACGCACACTCAAACATTTATTCATGCATGCACGCTCAAACCCGCCTGCCCCCGAACTTGCAAACAAGCAAAAAAAAATCCCCCCTACACACTCACACACACACACTTACAATCACACGCGTACATGCGCGTTACATTCATTGTGCCGGCGCTCACACACAGCAGGGTGCAGTGAGAGAGAAAGAAAAAAGAAAAGGCAAAAGTAGGATGTGATTGGAGAGTCCACTGTTCAGACAAGACTAATCTGCATACTCAGAGGCTTAGAAGTGAATATGCATGAGGGAATAAAATGATATGCCTTCAAGCAGACCACCCGCTCTCTTTGGATTACTGTACCCACCTCCGAGGCTTTTATCTTCTTGTTGGCATGCAATCAAGCTGATTTAGTGTGCAGTGGCTGATGGTTTCGCACAATGGATTGGACTTTAAGAGATGTTAACCTGTTGAGAAAGAAAAAAAACACTGTCACCAAAAGCAAAAAGGAACATTTTGGAAAGGTTTCATGTTTATAATTTCATCAAAATATGCACCACGATTATCCTAGAAGGTGTTTTTTCACATATTTTTCAGGCCTAGTTTGGTTAATCGGAAGAAGAAACGACTGAAGATGGGGAAGCAAAACAGAGAGAGAGAGAATATTTGGAAGAAGTGCGCAGTATTAGACACATACTCCTGATGAACCATCAAATATTGAAGAAATGTCTGCTGGAACCATGAATTCATATCTCAGACAGACTTCCTCTAAGACTGTCCTCGCCAATGAATGAATATTTCATTTCAGAAAATAGAGTGGCCCTGAAAGGCACCATTACCAAACCCTAATGTCAGGGGGAAAACATTCTCCACATTTAGTTGTAAGTTAGGATGAAATGATAAGAGCCGTCCATGCGTAACACAATCTGATGGGGTAATGCATTGGCATCACATTAGCATGACTGTGTTTGACTCCATGACAGTGTGTGTCTGTGCGTGTGTGTGTGTGTGTGTGTGTGTGCGCGCAGGTTTTCCCAAATGACTTAAATGAAAAACTGGCAAACTCAGAGGACAAGGGTTTTCAATTTATCATCGCTCATCTGGTGAAGAGGAACAAAAGTCAAACATGTTTTAATGCTCAAACATTGTCAATGTCCTAAAATGTAGAGCAATAACACTTTACTGCAGTAATCTAATTTAAGGTATCAATGGTAGTTGTTTTTTCCTTTATCAGTATGTCTTCTATAAATTATTTTTAAAAACAACAATATTACAACTAATAAACAAGTAAAGGGGTGTAGGTCTAATTTCAGTGAAACAACAGTGTTAGAAAGTACACTTACCTAATTACTGTGAGTACATTTTTGTGGAACTTTTTAAATTGATGCTACATTATACTACTTATTAAAACTCCACTACATATATCTGACAGTTACAGTTACTAGTTCCTTGGCTGAGCTTTGCTAAGATTTTCCATACAAAACACATGATTACTCAGAATATATAATACATTGTAACGGGATAAATTACACACCGGTACATAAATGTATATATATATATATATATATATATATATATATATATATATATATATATATATACATATATATATATATACATACGCAGATATTATTTCCTATCCTCACTCTTTTGTGTGTGTGTGTGTGTGTGCATTCACAACAAAGCCACCAACACTGATATACTGCACAGTCCAACACCAAGAGGAGGAACAGAGGTCATCCCTGAGCAACAGCACCTGCAAAGTCTCTGCTTCTCTTCATCTTTTGAATTTTCCCTGAGCAGAAAGGAAGACAACGAGAGGCTGAGAGCCACAGACAGAGATGTCCGCGGTGTGGAAATAGTTAAAGCCATAAAGACGTACAGTACCTCAGCCCTGACCCCGTGCCCTCCTAGGTATCCCCCTGCGCAGAATTCTTATTCCCTACCAAACTGACAAAGTGTTTTTAATCTTTTCTTTCCCTCTCTCCTGGAGATTGGGGAAACAAAAATCAATAGCTCCTGGCAGGCGATCTAGCAGCCTGGTGAATTACAGGGTCTGCGCTGCAGCCAGAGCGCTGCATCACAGGGGCCTTGGAATGAGAGACCTTGGGAGAGGCATCAGAGACACGGAGGTTGCAGGGTCACTCTGGGTCCGCAGTCTGAGGAGCAGGGTATTTACTACCTCGTCCAGCTCGCCACGATGAAAAATAACTGCCACACAGCGCAGAGAGAGGGATGGCTGGGGTGAGAAAGACGGCGAGAGAGACAGATAAGACAGACAGAGAGGAGGAGAGGGAGGCAGAAAGGTTGGTGGTGCATGTACGAGCAGCTGAAGTCTTGAGAGAGTTTGCTGTGATTTGTGTGCGCTCCCGTCATGGGTTATGTGCAGTGCAGGTATGATGTCAAGCTGAAGACTAATGCTTTTTTCCTTCTCTCTCCCAAATGGGAAATGATTCATTAGCGTTTGGTTATTTAGAACGTGGCAGTGCTGGCCGATCAATATGCATGGGCCCATCTGTCAATACGTGATTTCTGCTGGTAATTAGCTGATGTGGGCCAGTGGTTGTGAATATTGCCTGGCAACTGACAGCCTGGTTGTTTCTGTCATCACTGGGGGGTGCACAGGTGGTAGTAGCTCACTGCCGATCGATAAAATGCTGTGCTTCAAGGCCCAAACCAGGTTCATAAAGACATCCTCCTTGATAAAATATGGAGTAAAGAGGCATTTCTAAATTTTCATTCATTTCAGCATGGAGGAGAGTTTAGATTTATGCCGAAAAACCAAGTCATTCAATCATAAAATCATAAATTATAACAATGAAAGTCAAAGTTTTACATCAACTTTGAACAGCCATTTCTGCAAACATACATTTGCTCTAGAGGTGGAGGCTGCATCTCAGGCATTATTGAGAAAATGTGCCAGATCACTCAATTATAACAACTCGAGACAGCTGGCAGCGAGACAATTAGGAGTGTGAAAATGATAATGATGATTATGATGAACAAAATTTTTAATTGCTTTGTTTTCAAAGCGAGCTGATATTTGCAGGCTAGTGTGCAACCTCTTTTCTGTCTGTGGCTAACAGAAATTTCAACATTGGTTCAGCTTTCTGCCATCAAGTGGAAAAAACTTGACCAACTTTTTCAGACACACTGAAAGATCGAGTGTCCCTCTAAGGACTGAGAACATTCTCTTAGGTCTTAGGCAAACAAACTATTTTAAAACCCAATGAATGATCTGGAAAATGCACTGTCACAATGGATGGATTACTAAGTCAGCCCCCCAGGGCCCAAGGGGAAAGAGGGCCCCTGGTCCAAAGCGTCCATTTGAGGTGACTGTAAAGTTAATCAAACAAATGTGAAGAGACGCACAACACTCGCTGGGAGACACAGGATGTCCAAAGAGAGATGCAAAATGATGTCAAAATGACCAAAAAGTCAGGCAAAACA
>JAOXYL010000071.1:11778316-11804775 GCA_028564955.1 Terapon puta
ACACTCGCTGGGAGACACAGGATGTCCAAAGAGAGATGCAAAATGATGTCAAAATGACCAAAAAGTCAGGCAAAACAACCACAAAGGGACTCAAAAGGACGTAAAACATCACAAACTGGCCACACAGAGACATAAACATCTGTGAAGAGATGCAAAATTACCACAAAGAGACACAAAACAACCACACAAAATGACCACAGAGACACAGAATGACCGCATAGAAACAAGATGATTAAAAATGACCTCAAAATTACCACAGAGTGACTCAAAATAACCACAAAGAGACACAAAATGACCACAAAGAGATAGAAAACAAGTGCAAACCACTCTTTTGGGTGTCTTGCATTAGTGCAGGAAGGGCTGAGGACATTTTACATGTTTGTATTCAGAGGCCCATTGTCATATAATCTGTAAATAGGCAAGTTTTTCTTCATTTCACAGCAAAATGAAAATGGGGAGTTAACAGATTAAGAGCAAAAGAAAATCATAGACATTTTATTTCTGTGTGCAGACACCATCACTATTATTCAGTCGTTCCAGAAACATGTGAATCTCTTGAGCTTTTTACATTTAATCAGCTAAACCCAGATGCCAAATTACATGTATTGACTTTGTTTTGGCTTCTATTTTCTTTCTGTTACACCAGCAGCGGCACTATAAATAGCTTATTGAACCTGCACTATCTCATGTCAATAAAGCGATGCCACTCATTGAGCTCTAAACATTAAATCGGGTGAAATTTGCCTTTACCCTTAAATTCTCTTCAGTGCTACACCTGAGCTGTCACACATGGTATGCTCCTTCATTTTATCCTCACAATATGTCTCCAAGTTCACAAGTTCACTCAAAGAGAAGAGCCAACAAGCGGAGGTGGTGTAAGCCCCTGCAGAAGGATGCCTCTCTGTCTCTCATTGGCATTTGCATATTAGAGTGTTTTCTGGGGAAAATGAGCTGTAGAAATTAATTCAGGATTAATTGGTGCCTTTATCTCGTTAGGACAATCTAATTTAGGGGATGATGGAATTGTTTAGACTCCCTTTTGCATAATTGGATTGCGGTGAATGGCTGTCATTACCGTCTTTTTAGCATCGTCTGTGGGCCCCCTCTCTCTCTTGCAGGCCCCAGCCTCATAAAGAGCGATGATGTGTTACGCCAGTGTTTTGCTAACCCCTGGAACACACCAGTCATGCTGCAAGAGGCAAGCATGTGGCTAACCGCGCAGCAGTGATTAACTCTCTTTTCAGAGCCATTAGCGTTACAGTGAGCGGCACGCTGTTGTGGAGATTTCACATGAACACATAAGCATGTGGCTAACAACGCAGCGATCATCGACTGTTAGAGGCAGGGATTCATTTTTAGCCTCAGCCACTGACAGCATCACCTGACCCCCAGAGGGGGCATCTAAAAATCTCTTGATGCTTTTTGAGAGGCTTTTATTTATTTTATTTTATTATTTGTTTTTTTTGGTTCTTGTCTGGACCATTTTCAACACATTTCACCCTTTCATTACTTGCACAATATCTTGAGACAGTTTGCAGTGGGCTGGGGTTTTTTTGTTTTGTTTTTGTTTTTTTTTTCCAACGTGGGATGAAAATCAATAGAAGAGGAGCAAAGCTCATGTAAAGGATCACTCACTGGAATACCTGATCTTCTCACTTCAACAACATTGATGTAACTATGGAAACAAGTTCCCAAGATGAACAGGGATATGCCTATATCTTGACAAAAGGCTTTTTTATATCTCTCCCCACCAGTTACCCTATACCACAACACAGGAGAAGCTTATATCTGCTGCTCCCCACTATGATACCATCATCATTTTTCTGAAAGCACAAATTGTATAGATATTATTCTGTGGGCCGCTCTCTGGTAAACAAGGCAGAGTGAAATCTAATCTATGGTGCTGATACTCAGGCTGTGCCAGGCTAATTGAGTTGATGTAGTCTGTCCCTGGAGGAGCTGGACATACAGTAAAGACAGACTCTATCAAGTCATATAGCTCATATACTGTACTTACTGGAAGTGACTTGCATTTATATTGTCACAGTTGTCAACGGTCGCCATGTGCATGAAACTACTGGTTTCCACGAAAGTACAATCTGATTACTTGCATGCTGTTATGAGGAATAAACTACAGAAAAGAAACAACATAACACTAGGTCTTTCCTTATGTCGGCTATCATTCTGTACGCTTTCCCCTTCGTGTTCATGATGCATACTGTGTCATGCTTTTGATGCATTTTGGCCCCCCTCTCCTCGTCTCCTGCCATTTCCATTCTTTGCATAAATGCAGTCTAACAGTATTAAGTATTCATGCGTGTTGGGGAAGGTGGTGCCTGTCCTTCAGGGTAAGTGTCAGGCCTGCGTGCGGCACAAGAAAAGCCCCGGGGAGAGGAGAACATTAGGATCCATCAGCCTGACAGACAAATCATTCTCTCATGTAAACATAAATATGAGGGTATGTTTCCACCGCCATCCCACTATCTGTTGCTAGGCTACCTTGCATTAAGCAGTGTAGCTGTCCCTGTTCATTTTGCTCCAGGGATTCCAGCAATACCATCATATAACCTGCTGAGTCTTAATGAGAAGGCCTGCTCATATGAGTGGATACGAACATGGTGAGATGTGAAATTTATTCAAAACACAGGAATTCAGCTGTCTGTCAGCATAGAAGAGCGGCGCAGAAGTGTTTATGAATTTGAAGTGTTTTGGAAAAAGAAGCTTTGAGGGAAGTAATTCTCTGTCTCTGCACAAACACACCTGACACAAGAAAAGGTCACAATGGATCAACACACACACGTATGCCTGCACTGATGCAACACACACACACAAGCTTACACATTTGCTTAGGCGTGCATGCACACACACGCACACATGCACAATAAACAATATGTGACGCTGAGCTCCACAAAGGTCATTTGTTGTTGAGAAATCACTGATCCCCAAATGCATTAACAAAGTCAATTAACTATTCTCCGACAAAGAAGAAAGGAACCCATCTCCAATAAAAATAGAGCGCAGAGCGCCGTCCAAGCGCCCCGACAATTACAACAACTCTGCGTCCCCAGATAATTATGTGAGCCATAAATGGGTAGAGAAAGACAGTGGAAGGCAATGGTCACTGAGAAGAAAGAGAGAGGGAGATGAGGGAAAGGAGCGCCAACAGCTGGTTTGAATAGATTGTGTGTGGGATGAATTAAAAAGTTGAACCTTTCCCCGGCCGTATTCAGATGTCTGCCTCTGGGTGATTAATCATGGCCGTCAGGACCTGTAATCCTTTTCAGTGGGAAACAAATGCAGCCACTGTCCTCTCTTCTCCAAAGCGCCCAGGGCCCAGGGCCACCAGCCCGCCTGCCTGGTCACAATACCTGAACCACAGAGAAGGCACCCTGGGGAGCGGGGATGTGTGGACACACTGTAATCTGCTCTGAACATGATGGGATGAACAAAAACACCGGATTTCAACAAAATTGTATGGCACCCTTTATTGGTTTTGTACATCCTTTTTGTATCTCACAGTCAATAGTTGAGGCAGGTGGCACAACTGCAGCTCCAACTGGTGAAACACAAATGAAGCTTTTCATTATTTTTTTTTAGAAGACAGGATTTAAAAGATGTCTGTGCAAGGATTTCATATGACAGAGGTGTTTTCTGTCTGACTGATATCAAGCCTGCTCTGCTTGCAGCTGCTGTAGTCAGTGAACTTCATGTCACGTTCCTACATGGTGGTAAACAGCTGATCTAGTTTAGAAAAGACAGTGAGAAAGTCAAGAGCCAGCAACATTGAGAGCCCGGGAGAAGAAAGTGTGTCATCAGCATAAAAATAGAAGCCCGCTAACGAATTCCTAATCATATCCCCCATTTCCTCGAGGGGCTACGCTAAAGAGGTTAAAACACCAGCCGGTGGATGAGAATATGTGGCACATTAGCTCTAGAGATTATTTCTTGGCATTCCAAAGGTTTTCACTGTTATTGATTGTTAAATTCACCATTATCTCCACAGAACAACGAACCATCGCTATTCTCTGTGCAGCCATGTAGCCTTTCCGTAAATGTTAAAAGCTCAATAATGGAGAGTAATTTCTCCTCAATTTCTAACACTTGTGAGGATATCAGTGCTGCTTTGCGCCTACTTTGTCAATCAATCAAGTGAAAATAATATCTTAAAAGCAGAATGCACCACTTACACATCAAAGGCAGTGGAAAAGCATCAATCTTGACTTAAGCTCGACTGAATCAAGTAATGCATGTGTGGCTTTTACGAGTGAATAAATTGAATGCCATTCAAAAGAGTGCCCCCATACTGATTCTAATGGTGTATATGGCCTCAGAGTAATCACCTAAAAAAACTTTAAAAATCTTAAAAAATCTTTTGTACTCAACAAAAGGTAAATGTCAGTGTTCCTACTGAGTGAAAGAGTGCTTTTATATGTGTGAAAGGTTGTGAGGGTAGTAATTCAGCACGGCTGCAGAAGGTGGTGTATGTTGGCAGCATGGCAGACTGTGGAGAATGGGCCACGGCCAGCCGTTTCCAGAGCCTTTGTGTGTCTCTGTTTGACCAGGCGTCTCCTGGTCCACAGGAGCACAGCTTCAACACATCTAGTGAGGGAACAAAGCAGCCATTATCAGCCCTATCTCATCCCCACCCTGCCTCGACTCACTGACACCCAGAGACAAACAGTGGCAGGGCTCAGCCTCAGCCGCTTTGCTGAGGGACTCTGAAGCGGACACTGAAGCGGACTGGGAGGTCCATTAAACACATAGGCGACACCTTAGCTGTGGACAAACATCTACACAATAGCATGCGGCGCTGGTTGCCACGGAGATGGAAGAAAACAGAGTGCAGCGCCAGTGGTGACAAAGAAAGGGAGGGGTGAGGCATCATGGGCCAGTGGTAACTGAAAAGCCTCTGCAAACTGCCCTGCGAAACACAACACCCTTTTTACTTTGTGTCACACACACTGTATACTTAATGCATCCATTCAGTTACATGTGAAGAATGTCATCACAAACAAGTCGGCTGCATCCAGGAAAGATCAAATTCTGCAAGCGTTTGCTAACAGTTTCTCTATAAAGGAGTTTCTCTATAAAAGGACTACATATGGGTCTTTCTTCTTACTTTTACAATATATGCTGTAAATATCAGAGAATCCGGTTAGCTAATAAACATTTCACTTTGCTTCAGTGAGTTAAAATAAGCTGTGCTTTGTGGCAGACCTGTTGTAAACCCAATAGACCCAGTGAGTCATTTGCTCATTACAGAACAGATTTATACATGTGTTTTGTTGTACTGGCCCTCAGTTTATCTCTCGATATCTGGACAAAAAATGTTATGGCCAGTTTATCAAGGTAACATTTACATCACTGGACAGCATTCTCATAGTCGTATTCTCGTTGAATTTAATAAGAATATATTTAGGTTGTGTGTTTGCAATAGAGTTAAGTGCACTGTATTTCACATTCCTCTCCTACTTAAGCTACATCTTAGATCCCATTGAGATATCTGAAGAAAATCAGAAATCTTACAAAAATAAAAAGCAGCATTACTCATTCAAAAAAAACATGGATTTCATTGGAAGGCTAGATTCTGTTTTCACTGGTGCACATGTCTACGTTATGCTATCATTCTGTTAAGAAAAGTTGTTTTGTTAAATAATGATAAATGTCTCTCTGGTCAACTTCATAACGACCACAATTGCAGTTAAGTATGTGACAGAGATTATGTTTCTGATTTTAGACATAAATTGTGAAAGTGCAAATGAACGTGGTGAAGAGAGAGAAGCTCAACACCAACTCGATACCCATAAATCATAACGTATTCACAAATGAATGGAGTTGAGGTTTTGCCTTTAGATGAAGATTCTGAGTGCAAATCCAATTCAAAAGCTTTGTGGGCCAAATTAAATTGGACATGTTAGCTGAGGAAGCAAATATGAAAGAATTTATGGAGTTTATTGTGAAAATTGGCCACATATTCAACAATGTCTCACGCTTTGAGTCAGTTTTCATTCAGCACAAACTGCATGATGCAGAAAAGCACTATAAATCACCACTATTTATAGTGCTTTTCTGCATCATAAACTTTTTTCTCGTTCAAGCCGGCTTTCTGCTTTCTTTTTCACTTATGACCTGAATAAAACCAGTCCATACAATCATCCCCTCTGACCTCTGAATCTGACAGCATGTCTGCTAAACACCGCAAGTATAGCACTTACAAGAACCAAGTCAGTTTCTCTCTCTCTCCCTGTCTCCTCCCTTCCCTCTCTTTTCTTCCTGTACTGCTTGTGTGCACAGCTCTTCCTTCTCTCCACCTGCCTGAGCTGCTGTGGCCTTGTCTGAATCCTCTGAATTCCCAGTCCACTGCGGTGTATCCGTCTGGAAACACCACAGATGCCAGCACTTGGTAAGTTGCGAAAAAACAAGGAAAGTGATGGGATGAAGATGTCAGTTATGGCAAATAGAACTCTGTCACACTCCCATAACATCTCTGTCACTGATTATCAGACCGGGGAGTCGAACACACACACTCACACACAAACAGCGTTGGGCTGATAAACAGAAGTGCAAGGCGAGCTCTTAATAACATTGAAGGAACCAGATCACACAGAATTGGAGATTAAACCAGAAAAGTAAATAAATACCACTGCTACCACCACAAATTTTGAACAGCTAGTTGTTGTTAGAACAATGCCAGACTCATGATGAAAAGTTTGAAAAAGGGTCAGTGCAGCAGACCTACAAGTATAACCTTCTTTCCTGTTGAAACGTGGTGCTTACACTACCTATATGTATCTCAACCACAGACAGTTTGAAGATTTTATACATGTAGGCCACTGTTTCCATTTGAAACTGTATGTCTGAACATTCGGCCCTGGTCCATGGAGTTCTACAGGGGTTGAGACCTCTTTTGTTGCTTCTTTTTGGAAAAATACTATATTACTACTACTATACTACTATAATTATGCAGATGACAATGAAACGTATATACATATATATACACACACATATATATAATGTACTCCAGGTTACTACTGACCTGATGAATCTCTGTGTAAGTGCATCATATGAATAAAACACTGGATGTGGTTAAATGTTCTCCAACTAAACACAGACAAGACAAAGATAACTGCACACAGAAAGAAAGACATAATGCTGCCTCCCACTTTGACTCTCATAAATAAGAGTAACAACACATATCTTGTTTGTTTGTCAACTTACTATCCTCTAAAAAATACTGCAAGAGTCAGAGGAATTATGTCCAAACAAGACCTAGTCAGGCTTACCCATGCCTTTGCTCTCAGTAGATTGGATTACTGCAATGGTCCCTTTGCAGGGCTTTCCAAAAAGCTCCAACTTATTGAAAACGCTGCTTCCAGGGTCCAGACAAAAGCCAGGAAATATGATCACAATATAACAATTCTAAAATCCTTAAACTGGCTACCAGTTGCTCTGAGAATTGATTTCAAAATCTTGCCCCTTGTCTACAAATCACTCAGCAGTTCTGGGCACAAATAAATCTCTGACATTCTTGTGCCAAATGAACCATCTAGGACCCTTAGGACATCTGGGGCTACCGGCTATAACCAAAGAGTTCAAACAAAACATGGTTAAGCAGCGCCTGTGTATGCCTAAGTCACAGCCGAAAACTTTCTGCTCAGGATCCCAACAGAGGTGATACGGACATGTCTGAATTTTGATTAATCATGTAATGTTTGCTTGAGCTTGATTGAACACTACATGTGTGATAATGAGCTTTACCCTGCATGATTTTCATCGATCTGTGGATGGCAATATTTTTTACCAAGAGCTGAATCTGTGAATCTATATAAATATCGGGTCAAGAGATGGATGCAGAGAATAATAAAATTCAAGAGAATATTTGGGTTCACTCGCACTATGTATCTTAAAATGAGAATATTTATTATGGTTTTATCTTAGCTTTCACTTAATCTGGACTGTAGTAATTTAGTTTTTAAATGCTGATTCCTCTGTAACACACTTGGAATTGCGCCAATGTATAAAATGTGCTTTAAAAAAAGCAGCATAGCCTTGTGTGTTTCCCAATTACAGTTTGTTTAGAAAAGAGCTAAAATATGTGGAGATTTCAGATTAGGTAGGTTTTCTTAAATACATGTCTTTACTCATTACAAATGCATATTTAATTGTTAATCAGTTATTTGTACAGGCATTACAGGAGAAGGGGGCCCACCGAGGCTGAAAGTGTAGAGGACCCAGATTTTGTGCTACTCCACTGTGAGACATAGTACAGAGAGCTCTGAGAAAACAACAACTTGAGGGCCCAGCATTGATTTCATATCTAATTTATTTCAGCCCAGACAGGGGTTTGAGCGAAGGGAGGGTCTTAAGCACTTGGGTTGTTTTTCTTGAGTCCTTCGGGGTGGGAGGGAAGGATCATGGGGTGAGGAGTCAAGGGGAGGACAAGGTGACTGATTGAGCTCAGGCATTAGGTCAGCGTCGGGCAGCTGAATCAAACCCAACCAGGACCCTCCTCACAACTAACTATGATCAAATACATCATCCGGCTCTGTCAACATATGTGTCCAGCTGGACGCTATATCACTTCCACATGTGCATACGGGCTGAGCTGCACCGCAACACACATTAACGGGCTTATCAGCATGCAGCTCAAAGCACAGCGCTGACAAAAGCAGCGTTTCAGCAGGATAATGGATGCGTGAAATCAATCTGTGAGTTTCAAAAGGTCATCATGTGCAAAGAAACCATATCATTTCTAAAAGGGTCCACAAAAAGAAATCCAACAAGAGGACATTAATTGGAAACGGGTGAACATGAGTTAAGTTGTTTTAAAATTCAAAACGTGTGCGCTTTATACATTAGCCAGATAATTAATGTGCTGCAATCATCACTAGTCGCTATTGGGATGAGAATTAATCTACACCAATAGCTCCATTTCAAAGAAAATGTATCGCAAAGTGCATGATTCTTTTCAGTATTCTTCCAACATTCATCCACAGTATTTTCAATACAGAATTCAATTATGCGGAACACCTGAGCAAACAATATCTCACAGCCAATTATTCAGCGCCTTGGAAACCATTGGCAAACAAATTAGCAATGTTAATGTGAGAGAGTGTCTTGATATTTTTGGCTGTGCGCTTACAAAGGCAGCAGCACAGCTCCCCCCTTCCCCTCCCACTCCCTAGCTTTTTGGGCCATTGTTGACTGACGAATTAAACAGATTGGACTTGATTTGAGAATAGAAAAGGAAATTTCAGGTGTCAGTCTGCCCCCTCCTCGTCAGACAAGAGTCATCTTCAGACTACGATCACCAGTTTCTGCGTTCATTATTGTCAGAAGCCTCGAGATCATAAAAAATTATGTTTTTGACTAGAGACAGCCGTATTTCAGCTTCAGTTTGAGCAGTGCTATTCTGGCTGACATTTCAGCTTCCAGACAGAACAATGAAAAGCTACCATGAGATATCTTGGCAAGGCTATTGCCCTGTGTATTGATTGGGCAAAGGCCCAACATCCCCTCACTAAAAAGAGATTAAAATATCAGACTTGTCTAAGACATTTATGGAGTCTGTGACCTCAGCCAATGCTAAAGTGGAGTACATACATCATAGTCCATCTCTGTGAGCTACGCCGAGTCTTGAGTAGCACTGACAGAGAGAGGAAAGAGGCTGAACGTTCAACTGCACCTTCATGGGCTGATGCAGAAGGGATTTAGCTACAAATCGTGGGTGTAAATCAACTTAGTTGCTGTTTCATTAAAAATTCACACCACGTCGTTGCATGTAAATGTTTAACACTGAGCTGTTGTCTGGGATGCTTCTCTTACACCTTCCTTTTTGGTTAAAATGGATGAGATAGATTCTGTGGGAAAGGCAGGGAGACAAAAGCGTGAAAGATGTGTGTATCCATTCACAGCTCCAGAGGACCTTCATTACAGAGCAAGCAGGTCCTGTCAACGTCTTTTCATTACATGGTCCCATATATCCACCCCTGGTGTCCAAACGGTCCGCTCTGTCGCCTGTCAAGAAAAGGCACTCTCGGGGAAAGTCCTCCTATCTCCCCGATCCCCCTCAACACGCCTGAATCCAGACTGCGAGGCGGGAGAGGCCAGGCAGAAAGGGAGGAATCGTGTTTGCCATCAACAGCTCAAGAGAGTAGCATGGCAGCAAGATTGATGACACCCTCCCTGAAAGTAACAAAAGAACTCCTGTGCACGAGGGCCCGCTTATGGGGCTTGATAGAGTTGTCATCCTCTTAATAAACAGCTCTGATATGTCAGCAGCAGTGACAGCAGGGACTGCACGATGCTCACCCACCAAGCCATGGGCAGGACCACCTACTGGCATCACAGCACATAAATCCGTGGGCAACCTCTCCATATGGAGGCCCCCGTGGGCGTCTGCAGGGCGATTACTGGAGAAGAATAAATAAATGACAAAAACATTTCTGCCTCTTCATTGTTGCACAAGAGAGACTGAGGGTGAATGTCTGGGTAAAAATCTGTGAGTGCATTTTAGAATCCGTCCTGTTGCGTTTTTTTTCTTGTGGTTTCACTTTATCTGTGCGACATAAACAAATGGCATATTTTGATTCTAAACCTCATGAATATGGGAGAATAGGGTGGGCTCCAGAACAAATTAAACAGGAAGAAAAAAGGTTTTCTTTGAAGGGCTGGTGTGTGTGCTCACAATACAAATACAACCCACAATATTCTCAGTTTACAGTGCAGGCGCAGGTACAGTAAGGGCGCTGCTACTTTGAGCATGACAGGAACAAACGGGACATCAGTCAGCACTGTAAAAACAGCTTCCTGATGTCCACTGTGATTGACAGAACAACAAAAAACAAACAAGGCCTACAGAAAACCAATTAAGCGATTGTTAAAAGGATTAACATTTGAGGAAATTAGACTAATTCTCAATCACTTTAAGCTAGTTTAACTAATTCGCAACATAAAAGGTAACATTACTGATATTACAAGCGACATCGACAGACATGCCAGAGAATAATACCATTGATGAACGTTATATTAAAATTCTCATTATAAAGATGCTTACAGGAATAGTCTGACACATCTCTTGCTGAGAGTTAAATGAGAAGGCAGATAGCACTCTCAAATCCCTGTGTTTCATATGAAACAGGAGCCAGAAAATTGTTAGCTTAGCCTGACATGAAGATTGAAAACAATGGTACATATTACACACATAACATGTGAAACAGACTATTACATAGCATACGTACTCTACAGCTACTTGTTGTTTTTACATTTGATTTTTTGCAGAGATTAAATAAATGAGATATACTGTAAAATGGTGATCTTAAATGGCACTGAATAGAGCCAAGCTAGCTGTTTTGAGTCTATAAGTTAAGGATAGGTACAAGTTAAAACACAAAACATTAACATTATATTATCGTAATATATCAGCTATTACAATAAAGAATAATGCCACCTTTTCCATTTCAAATTGTACTTCACAGGAGCAAAAATTCTATATCTGTGCTCTGTTTTGATACAAATCTTAATTTTAAACACATAACGCAAATAAAGGATGCTGACATCCCATACGAATTTGAGAGACCAGGATGACAAACACACAAATTCATGCCAAGAAAATGGAGCAAAAAATCATTTCATATAGTCTGCCACTTACAATATTCACTTATTTTTCACCAGAAACGTTGTTGTCTCTGTCACGATTCAATCTGCAGCACACTCCCCACACGCTGTATAATACCTAGTTAAAGCCAGCAGGGTGTGAAATGGTATTTGGAAGTAAATGAAACTGACTATGAAACAGTGGAGTTGGGAGATATTGCCATGTCAAGATGACAGACAAGTCCTGGAATGGAGCAAAAAAGTTATTATCCCAAAGAGGAGCAAGGCTGGATTAAATATAACCCATGACGCCTCACGCCGCTCTGCCTTCATCCCTCGCTGATACCAGAGAGAGAATATAGACAAAAATCACAAAAAAAGGCCACAATCCCAGCAGCGGCCGGCGCTCCTGCTGATTTTCATTTGAACAATCAATAGTATTTCATGCTGCCGTGCCAATAAGTGTTATTGCAAAGTGTTTGGTTATTGATGCTCCATATAAAGTGTTTTGAAGGAGCTTTAGAGGAACACAATCCCTCGAGGCTCCTCCTGGCCTGATTTACAGCTGAACCGATGAGTCACAGAGGACATGCTGGGCATTGAAATAGCGACAAGTATGTTGTCAGCCTTATTAATTTTTAAGGTAGAATGTTGTCCTGTGGTTTGTAGAGGACGTGATGATATATGATGGCCGAGGGATCGCAGGGGTTAGGGCCTAATTGTTAAGCGGTTGAGTGGGGTGAAGGTGTAAGATGTCTGAAGGGTTATTCATCAGACGCACAGCAATCCAGGAGGGCAGTTTTAAAGGATGGACAGAGAGGGTGCCCTGCACTTTCCTCAAAATCCTTCTCTGTAAATAGACAGTTACACAACACAAAGTCAAAATCCCTGCTCGACAAATCATATACATCTCGTTGCTAAAAATAGTACCTTTGTACCCTGCCTTCTCATTTAAGTTTCTTCTACAGATGCCTCCAATTGTATTTTGACAAAATACACACCGTACTGACGTCATCAGTTTCATCAAAGAGAATGGTTAATATATATATAGTCTATATAATGCTCATGGTTGCATAATTAAATGTATTTTTTTATTCTGTTGTTCTGATATTTCTCTATTGAACGTGTCATATCTAAATAAGAAAAAATCTACAGGTAAAAGGGGAAAATGCCACAGCAGTTCCTCAATATAGAAAGCATGGACGTCAGATCTGCCGGATGAAGTACTAGGATTGGTAGCTGCTGCCCTCTGCTGGAATATTGAGATATTCTCCAAAACAGAGAAATGTAATTTATCACAATACCCAGCATTTCTGTTGACATGCATATTTGAATCATTTTCATTCGTATTTTTGTTATGACACCAAAGCTAGAGATTCTGAAACTTTCTGTTGCACTTTTTTCCACTTTTAGGAATGATAAACCCCAAGATGGTGCTGTTGTATTTGAAAGTTTCAGAGCTGTGAAAGGAAACTGATCAGTACTGTGAGTGAATAGTATGATCTTGCAACATGCAAAGACAAACATGTTTTCATGTAGCATTTTCTGTTAAATGCTTGTATAATTAAATTACACATAGTACAGTGATTATTACAACATCCAATAAGCCGTGGAACTGCTAACAATACTATAACAACTATTCACACTAAAAAAATGCTTTTATTTTATCTTTCAACCATCTGACTTCAGGTTTTGGATACTGTACAATTAGCAGCAATTACCCATTAAGTGATAAACACAAGTATTATTTTTATGTAAAGTAATAGCCCAGTTTTGTTGGTGTTACACTGATGAATCGCATGTATAGATCAGTCAGTGCTAATGCAAATCAGGTGGCTCAAACTATTGCATCCATTGCCTCAAAGCACATATTTTATGAGAAAGTGTTATGGGGAAATTGATATGATCTATTAAAAGTTTTGTTCTGTGGAAACCAGTTGGGTCTGAAGGTGAATTGCAGGGGTTCAGTGATGAGTCTATGATGGCTTTAAGGTGTGGCAGCACCGGACACTCAAAAGTAGGCGGAGGGGGCTTATGAGGTGATAAGTTGAGGAGAGGCCAACAACTGCCGGTGGTGGTGGAGTCACGGGGGATGGGGCCAGGGCTGTCTATCAGAACGACGGTAGAAGTCGTTCAGGTCATTGACCAGGCACAACTCATTAATGGAGTGGGGGGGGGGGCTTTAGGTGTACAGCTGGTGATGTGTCTGAGGCCCGTTCAGATGGAAAACAATCTGCTGGTGTCAATAAAAGTGGAAATAGATTCACTAATGTCCTAGAAGTTTACAGTCTCTGTCCATCCGTTCTTTCAACACATCTATATTCACAGAAGGTGTCACACTAAAAATTAATCAAGGTGCCACCCGTGGAGATGTGGCAGGAGCTACATCTGTCCAATCAACATTTTCAGTTTTGATGAAATACTGCATCATTCTTGATATCAAAGAGGAGGACTCAAACTCTTTCTCCTGAGAGAAACTCTTGTGACTTATTTATTTACTTCGATATGTTTATCTATATGAGGATAATGACAAGTAAGATGGAGAATAGTAAGATGGAGACACATTTCTAAGATATAAAGGCGGGAAAACTGCTTAAAGCCACTTCGGCTCTGTGTGGGAAGGCGTCAAAAGGCTTTCCTGTCTTCTACAGAAAATTTCATTCCTCACTGATACATTGTCTGCCAAGAACTATGATAAATAGTAGTAGTCCAGGATTTTTTTTCTTTTTACCATCGACTCTCACATATTGTACTTTAACTCTTGAGAGAGAGTATCTGCTTTCAACACTTTAGGGAAATCTGCCTGGTAGTGCTTGACGCAAGCCTAAAATGTGTCCTCACACATCAAGTAAATCTGCTAAGAACTCAAACACATGCACGTTTTTGTATGTAAGAGGGAGAGTCACGTCCCTTTGGTTACCAGTGACATCCTCCTACATTAAACAACATTTCACATAAAACTCATGACAGACTGAGGGACCAGCTTGCATGGTGCTTTCAGGCAAATGTGACAATGACAGAGCTGTGAAAACTCGACATGTTTTTTTCTGAGAAGATCAACTTACTTACCATGGGCTGTGTTATCATCATCCACCAAAAACACAACCTCATAAATGTCATATGTTGTTAGCGGAATCGAATGGTGATGACATGATTGGGCTGTGTTGCCATTTGAATTAATCTGTGATTTTGTTTCATTTTGTTTTAATTATGTTTCGTGTGTGGAGTTTTCTCTAGTGTAAAGCACAAACTGTAACACAGTTAACATTACTATTAATTCAATTCTTACAGAAATAATCTCAACTCAAAGCCTCTATACAAGCTTCTCCTTTGGGTTTCAATTGCTTTACCTTAATACAGAAGTAGCACAGATGGAGGGGATACTTGTAACTCATCTCTGGTCATGATTGGTCTTGGTATCAGTCTATCTCCAGAGCAAACTAGAACCAGTGAAGAAGACATTATTTTCATTATCAGAATAAATATTCAAGTTCATTTAATTTGATTATAAGTATGTGACTTTGTATTTTTTGCTACGTTGTGATATTAATAGATAGAATAAAAAATATCATTACTTTAATTGATATCAAACATTCTGCCCAGTTTTTATGAAAAATAAAAAATAATATCTTTCAACATCAAATATGCTTCACACTGAAGCTTCCTAATGAACTGTGCTTTGTCTTATGGTTTTACTTGAGCTGGCAGAAGGTCCCCCCCTTCCAGAAGGGGTCTGTTCTGGGCTCCTCATGGTTCGATGTCACCACGCCACAGCAGACCTGAAACAGAAAACTCCTGCCACATTCATCATCAGCTGCTCTGGAGCTCTGAGTCCATGAGGTGGTGCTGTAGGCCCACTGAAATACAAAAGAAAACAAAAAGCAAAGGGTTGCTCGTGTTTTCAACATGTCACTGATGCAATGATATAAGTACTTGTAACAGTGTGTGAAAAGGTTTTGTGTCTTTCACACACACACACACACACACACACACACAGCAACATAGCAATATAAAAATGCAAAACAAATTAAAAATAATTGTGTGTCAAGGTTTATTCATACAGAGAGTCTGTAAATATTAATACTAATGTTTTGTTACTGAATTCCCTTGGCACACTGCCTGCTCACCAGTTTAAATCCAGGGCACAACATTGCCAGAGGGCATCAAGCTTACAATATACATGTTTGTGCATTTCTGCCTCAAATGATTCATAACAACACCAAGACATTCTTGTTCACAACCTGCAGCAGAGCTTTGCTGGGGACATCCTCTGCTTCTAGAGGCAGGTTCAAAGAGGAGTCCAGCTCCTGCCACAGTCCCAGGTGGTGCAGCGTGGTATTTTACCTGGGGCTCTAAACGGTCAAAACAAGAACACTAGTCAGTGTATCAGCAGAAACAGATGATCCCAGGGAGATCAGACTTGTACTAGAACAAAGTCTGATATGGGAAGAAAATCTCATTTAACAATGTTGGCCAATGTCTGCATTTCCTCTTCCAACACACTCCTGGTGTTCACCATTCCTACACTGTTTCCTCACCTTTGTCCGCTGTAACCACAAAGACAGACATGTTCATTCATGCCTACATGCAGTAAACCAAACTGTTCAAAGCCATGTTAATGCCACAGTGTCAGACAGTCTCTTGAGGAATAATTGAGGCCTGGGTGACACCTTGGTGATTTTTGACAAAGAGGGAAAGTCATTTCTGGTTTCTCTGCAGTTACAAAAGTATCCAGTTAGGCCAAAGCTTAGATCTCATAATCATCTGATACCACCACACTGAGGGAACAATGGACACTGCATTTAAGCACAGTCATCTTGTTAGCTGAAGAAGTAAAAATACCTAGCCCACTACAACTTAGTAAAAATTCACATCAAGTCATGAACATAGCAATGAATATTTTTTTTGGAGTGTGAAAATGTTGTCCTACATGATGTTATGGCCTCAGAATCACTCAGACCTCAGGTCAGCTAAATGCCAATGGAAGTTTTAGGGCCAACATGCTAACCAGTTCTCTCCACCACTAAATCACCAAAACACGAAAAGAGGTAATACCTTTCAAGTAGAATTGTGTTCCTCCTTCTTCTTGTTGAGTTCATGTCTTGGATAATCCTTGCCATGGAAGCTTTAATTTGTGAGACATCTGTATTCCCCTGTTTCAGTCAATATGGAGTCAGGACCAACATATATAACATTTATTATACCATTATTGTCACTATTGTTGTTGTTGTTATTATTATTATTATTGTTGTTGTTGTTGTTGTTGTTATTACACAGGCCGGTACGCCAAGTCCGTCATCTTACACAACAGAGCTAAAGTTAACGTTAAACAAAGCTAGTGATGTAGCCACAGCTAGCATTACTATAATTAACGTTTTCTTAGTGAATGGGAATTTAGTACTCCTATTATGTTATCCCATGTAAATTCGGCAGAAACATAGCCAACCATGTAAACAAATAAATTAAATTACGCGAAAATACTTGTTATTCGCCTAGCTTTAGCATTAGCAGAGTAGCTAACGTCAACCGCCATTTTAGACTCAACTCCGCGACAGTTTGAACATTTTCTCTCCTTCATCCTCTCCTCTTCGTCAGTTCTGCTGGAACGGACAGTAACTAAATCCAACCACCACATTAAGCAACAGCAGCTTATCTACTGACACACAATGCTGCCGAAAGATTTCTAGTTTGGCATTAGCAGAGTAGCTAACTGTAATGGAGTACGCTGACTTTTCTCAAAGTTTGAAACTGTGTTCGCTTCATTCTAAATATTGTATAAGGCTTTGACTTTGCAGTTTATATAAGGGTTTACTTATTGGTTTTGAATTTGATTGAATTTTAAATGACTGTCATTGCACAGTTATTTACATCAAGCAATCATTGTCAATGAAAATCTCAAGCTCCCAACAATGCTAACAAATGTGAACAAGAATATAAACTGACAGAAATTCATTAATCATAAATGAATGAATGTGCAAGAGTTACAATAGAATAATGAATTCGACCTAAAATTATACAATTAGAATAAAAATATAAAATTATATCTGATTACACAGCTTTTGAATTTTTGTATGTGGCTATACGAAGATATACACAAAAAAATAGATAGATAGATAGAGAGAGAGAGAGAGAGAGAGAGAGATTTACAGATCGTAATAAACCAAGCTGTTTTCATCTTTCATACTACAAACAAATCAATAATCAATCAGAGTCGAAGCCAAGCATCTCTCTGCCTGTCTGTTGGTCGTTTTAAACAATGATTGGTGTGGATGTACATGATTTCTTTCTCACGTGGGTAAAAATACACAGCAGATGTTCTTTATTCTCTCTTAGTGGTATTACATAATCTCTCGCCATTAAAACCAGTACACTCAGACTGCGGCTGATTTCCACCACACGGTGGCGTCTCGCACCGAGCGGTACCTTGTGGCTTTGTGTTGGGGTGCTGGTGGTGTTGTACATTTTGTCCCACACGGTCGAGTCCGGCTCCAAGTGCGGTGTTTTAAACAAAAGTTACCATCACCGTTACCATTGCCATCGTCGCCGTGCACCCTGTATATATCGCTGTTAAATATAATCGTATTTTCTCACATTGTGTGTACACAGAGGGAATGAGGGCTCACAAGAGCACAGGACGAAACGAGTGGAGGCTCACATGCGGCTGAGATGCTGCTAGAGGGCGTCGCGGCTGCGGAGTGCGGCCCCCCGTCCAATGACCGGGCCCGGTGCGCCTTCAATCACCTCGGAGTAAACACGCCGCCGACCAATCACACACAAGACATCCCAGTTCCTGCTCTTATAAATGTGCTCGGATCCGGAGCGTCGGTACCGGAGAATGAGAGAGACACAAGGGAGAAATCCAACAACGAGACACTGGACCGGCCAGTCCTTTAGTTTTTATTTCAATTTCCTCGTTTCTCCAGGTGAGCGTTTCCCCACCTCTACTCTTCATCTCCTCTGTCTTTAAACTCTCATTTTCTACTCTCTTGACTTTTCATTGTTTGCTCCCTTTACACAATTAACTTTTTTTCATAGATCTCCCTTGTTTTTCTTTTTGTTTTTCTCTTCGCGAGTCTTTTTTTTTTTTAGTAAGCGGATGTAGGATCCCGACGAGGAAGCTCATGATGTAATATCACCTCTCTGTTGTAACCATGACTACAACAACAGGCGTATTGGCAGCAGCGTGTACAATAGAGATGCGTTCGTGTTGTTTCACTGTGTGGTTTTCCTCCGCTCTCCTCGTTACATTTAAACCTAATTACAGCCATGGGCACAGGTCCAAGAGGGGTTTCCCCTTTTTTTGTTGTGTGCAAGTGGAAAGACTGGGGGTAAAAGTCTGGAAATGTGCCTTCTTTTACATCCTCAACGCTGTGTTTTGAGCTCCCCTTCATTTCCAGAAGAAGAAACAATGATGTTTTCTTTTGTGCGCCCCCAACCCCTGTTACGCAACATGTGACCCAGAGCGCACCGCAGTCTCATACCTGCATCTCATCTCCTCTGCTCTAATTATTTTTTTTTATCTTTAATCCTCAGGTGTGTTATAGTGGGAGATAAGATGGCCACGTCCGCCAGTGCCACACTGAGTAAAGCTGTCAAGCAGCAGTACATGGATCTCCCTCAGGGAGATAAAGTCCAGGCCATGTACATTTGGATTGACGGGACCGGAGAGGGGCTCCGGTGCAAAACCAGGACCCTGGATTTTGAGCCCAAGAGTGTTGATGGTAAGCAGCCTCCTGGATCTCCCTAAGACATTTCCCCAGTGATCCCTCTCTCCTTAAACTTCAGTGTTCATATATTTGCTCTCCTCATCTTCCAGAGCTGCCTGAGTGGAACTTCGATGGCTCCAGCACCTACCAGTCTGAGGGCTCCAACAGCGACATGTATCTGATCCCCTCTGCCATGTTCCGTGACCCTTTCCGCAAAGACCCCAACAAGCTGGTCCTGTGTGAAGTGTTGAAGTACAATGGCAAACCTGCAGGTAGCTAAGAATCTCAGCATCTGTAAGAGTGTGTTTTTTAAAGATCAGTGAATGCAATAATTTGTAATGTATCAGAAATGGTACCCTTTTCAAATTCTGTTGCAGAATAAGTAGGTTGACAGTCCTCCTTGGTCATTTTAAAGATGCCGTGACTGTTATAAAGGGGGGGGGGGGTGACTTTACATGGAGCAGACTGGTTTGGTCTGGCAATGAAAGTGGGAGTGGCTTTACTATATAAGGATGGTGGTGGGGGTGGGGGTATCTGGATCCAGATATGTGCCCTGAGAAGTGTAGATGGTTTTTAGCCATCTAAACTATTCAAATACTGAGAGATTTTGTGATTTTTACTGTGTTGCATTTCATGTAAAAAGAACTTGGCACACAGTTGCATGCATATGTGAAAATATGTGCATATGCCCAGTTGCACATGCATGCACTCATTCATTCTCTGGAGGCATTTAGAAGCTTTTACAACTGAAACATGTATCAGTGCAGTAGCCTTAAATCTAGTAAAATTATTGCAGATGGTGGCAAAAATTATCTGAAGAAACTCCCTCTTGCACAGCTAATCTGTCTTTGTCTTGAGGGGACGTGTCACACTTGCATAGCTCTGGGATGCCCAAAGCAATTTTACATTGTTGCATAATGTCCATGATGGGCTCCCAAGATCTAATTATTAAGAAGTTTATCATTTCTATTTTCATGACCCTAAAATGAAAGCTCCCAGGTAACTGGACTTGACCGTGGTTTGTCCGTCCTCCTAATCTGAGTTTCATTTTTCTCTGCAGAAACCAACCTTAGAATCACCTGTAAGAAGATTATGGAGATGGTGTCTGACCAGCATCCCTGGTTTGGCATGGAGCAGGAGTATACTATCCTGGGCACAGACGGACATCCTTTTGGCTGGCCATCTAATGGTTTCCCTGGGCCACAAGGTAAGCAGCTACTTCAAAGTGTTTGTTTGTTTGTTGCAAATATGTCTCCTGGATTGAAACATGAATCGCTGTTTGGAGGATTTGCCTAACAATAAACATGTTCACAGGTCCGTACTACTGCGGTGTGGGAGCTGACAAAGCCTATGGCAGGGACATTGTGGAGGCCCATTACAGAGCCTGTCTGTATGCTGGAGTCCAGATTTGTGGCACAAATGCTGAAGTGATGCCTGCTCAGGTAATGATGATGATGATGATTTCAAAACCTACTCACAGCGTAGACTTTTATTGTTTTTATGGTTTTTAACCACCATGTATAACTTAACTATTTTTGTGTGTTTTCAGTGGGAGTTTCAGGTAGGACCTTGTGAAGGGATTGACATGGGTGATCATCTCTGGGTGGCTCGCTTCCTCCTGCACCGCGTCTGTGAAGACTTTGGTGTTGTTGCCTCATTTGACCCCAAGCCAATCCCTGGAAACTGGAACGGAGCTGGCTGCCATACAAACTTCAGCACCAAGGAAATGAGGGAAGATGGTGGATTAAAGTGAGTGTCAAAAGCATCCTGGGGTTCACTCAACTGTTCTGCTGATAATGGTGTTTTGTATGAATGGATTTTTCTGATGTGGGGTCTTGTCATTTCTGCTTTCAGAGCTATTGAAGATTCCATTGAGAAGCTTGGGAAGAGGCACCGCTATCACATCCGTGCCTACGATCCCAAAGGGGGGCTCGACAATGCCCGCCGTCTCACCGGCCATCATGAAACCTCAAACATCAACGAGTTCTCCGCCGGAGTGGCCAACCGTGGCGCCAGCATCCGCATCCCGCGCAGTGTCGGCCAGGAGAAGAAGGGCTACTTTGAGGACCGCCGCCCGTCTGCCAACTGCGACCCGTACGGTGTGACCGAGGCCCTGATCCGCACCTGTTTGCTGAGTGAGGAGGGAGATGAACCTGCGGATTACTAAATGCACAACTCATAGACTGACTCCCACTGCCCTCCTGACTTTATATTTCTTTAAACTAGTACTGTATTTTTTTTCTCTCTCCCACTGAGGTGATTTTAACCCGAATTTAATGGTTTAAAGTTGGCTGGTCAACTTAAAACATGACAAGGTAATGATATCATGGTAGTTATGAGCTGGTTATGGCAGGGTATGCCTTTCCCCTTGTCTTTTGAAGGGATCGGCTTTTGTAACACTGTTTTATAGCCCATGTCATATCTTTCCCTTTTTGTCTGTTGGTGACTAAAATAATGAACTAAAGCACACGGACACTGAAGAGTAGAGCTGCTAAGGCTGGGCAGCATGTGTAACTTAATAAATCTGACTAGTTCATGTACTGTTAATATATGTTGACCTGCCTTTTCAAGTATTCAGTCTTCAATGTTACTAATTCTTTGATTCTATGAAGTGTCTATTTTTAAATGGCAACGTTTTGATGTCTTCAGATTTTGACACACTGGGTCAACTTGTATGGTACACTTAGTAGATGTCTGTACCCAGACGTATGTTGTTCAAACGTGGTTGATCTGTCCATAATGCCATTTGTAGATTTCCTCAAGGAGTTTTATCCTTTTGTTAACTACGATATTGTAATGCACCTGATTTGGTAAAACATCACGTTTACTGAACCTGGTGTTTTTTATTGAGACATTTAAAACTTTTATTTTTTATCACAACACGAGTGTATGGCTCTTGACTTCAAGATTTTCAGGGAATATTTTGGGTCAGATCGACACTACGCTGTCAGTTTAGTATAAAGCTACAGCTTGCAGTTGGTCAAAAACAAGAAACGAAATGAAACTGCTCTGTCAGACAGTAACAAACGCTGTCATTACCTCTGAAACATACTGAATATCTTCAGACACATCTGGGTTAGCTGTTTCCCTTTGTTTCCAGTCCATATGCTAAGCTAAGGTAACTGCTGGCTGGCTGCAGCTTTGTATTTGCCAGACAGATTGACTCACTCACTCATTTAACTGTGCAAACAGGTGGATTTCCCAAACTGCCTGACTATTTGCCTGACTGAAGTAAAAAGAAGGGGTTTCTCCAGCTGCTAAGTGAAGGCTTGTCGGTTTAACCACATGTAGGCCAAATGATTCTTTAACTGGAGATCAACCCTGAGGAGCCTGATGGTAAAGCATGCATCTCATAATGCCCTGGTGCTAATTTCCCACAGCACAGTCTTAGGCCTCTGTCATCTTGTGAACATCATAATTAATTCATACGCACAAGTGTGTGTCTCCACTTAGCCGCAGGAATAGTTGAGTCTGGTCTCTGGCCCGAAACAAACGTTCACACTTGTAAAAGCTGTTCAAACATCTGGTGATGCGGCAGTTTGCTGTAAGCAGGAAACATTTAAAAACCTAAGACAATAAAAATGAAGTGCAGCTAAAGGAAACTCTAGTAAAGGCTCTCTGGCCAGGCTTTCTTTTGCCAAATGCTCTGATGTATCAGTCTGGCTGACATCTAGGCCGGAGCTCAACGGCAGCTTTGTTCTAGGCGGTTTTTAGGACCCTGTGGGAAGAAACTGGAAACTGCCGTACTCACGAGACGGTTATTATACTCCTTCGCTGCAAGTGCCCTGAGGTCAGTATTCCCAGAAGTGCTGTGTCATAAACTGCACAACACCTCTCATTGCTGTGGCTGAGAACGAGACTTACCGTGTCAGGATCCTGTTATTAAGTCACAAACCACACAGGCAGGTTTACATGTCAGAGATAAGTCTATATTGATGGTGCACAGCTTAGTTTGTACTGCACAGGACTTTGATTTCTACTAAAAACAACACATCAAGAGAAACTGTAACAGTAAAATTCAGGACTTCCTGAATACCCCAACACCAGTATTCTGTCTGCACATGGTGTCTGACGTTCTGAAGCTTTTGTGCCAGTTCAGCACTGTCTGCGTCAAGACCATCTTTACAAAAGAGTTTGGTGTCAGGTGATGATGTAAACACAGCAAAGGGATTCTTTAATGTCAGCCAACAGAAGAAGGAAACATTTTAACCACACTTCACAAGAAGCAAACAACATCCTCATTTCCACAGGACATAAACATTTACATCTTTTGTACTCTCTGAAGTTGGGGGAGGGGCACCAAAACTTTGCTTTGAGACCTTTCCCCTACTTCCCGGCTGCCCTCTCAACAGCATGTGAGCCAGCTCCCTGATTGGCTTTGCTGGGAATAAGTTAGCCAATCATAAGTTTTAGGGCAGGTTTATGTCTGTTTAGAGGGAAGGCGGCTGGCTTCGGGCCAACACATGTACTCTTGACTTTGTTTTGGTTCTTTTTTTCTGGCCAAATCTGTGAAGTCTCCGCCCTTTACACTTTGTTTTGTGCATGCCTTTGCAGACTTCGAAGAGTTAGTCTGATTTGAAGTTTTAAAAAAACGTGGGGCAGAAAGTTTGGAGAACAGTCTAATCATCATGACCCAACAATGTATGTTATCTTTTTTATGGAATAAAAAGTCATTCCAAAGTATATAATAGCAGAAATGGGTGAAAAATATATTCCATGTCCTTACCCCTGTTTCTGCCCTCATTCATGGAGAAGCTGCTGTGCGGCATCATAGTGGAGGGAACAGAGGAGAAGTTAAACTCCCTCCCACACACACACAGACCAAAACAGAACCAAAGCTGAGACCCTAACAGAGAAAACACAGACCCACCTCCACAATGTCCATCTACTGACAATTGCAGAGGAATTCAACTGGCCCACACTCTGGAGTACAGTCCATTATTCCCAGTAAACATCCCACATTCCCAGAGGCAAACAGGGACACTGTGTTTTTTTCCAGATACACACAGTCAGTTTACCTGTGCCAATATTTTTTTTTATGTCTCACGTGGGCAGTCAGAACATTCCCAAAATAAGACATTTTAATGGAAGTGCAGAACCCGTATGGATGTGTGCTGCATGGGTGTGATGCACATGTTATTTAACACTGCAGCGCTGTAATGCCGCTACAGGATGTGGGGAGTTTGCCACCTCGCTACGATCTGTGAAAAGCACCTAATGGCATTTATGTCACCATTTAAAAAAAAATCCCTTCCACTTCCTCGCCTCGAAGCTCAATTAAGGGGGGTTTCAATTTGCATGCAGCAGCTAAACCGCCTTCCGCCTGGGAAGCTCAAACGGAGGGGAGACACTGGACAAAAGATGGAGAGGGATGCTGCCCAGTTGCTATGACAACCACCGGAATGTACAGGCTGGATCGTGGTGGTTCTTGTGTGAAGTGGGAGAAGAGGGAAAAAAAATCCCTGTTATGTAAGGAGGAAAAATGGGGTCTCATAAATGGAGCTGCACAATAAAGCCCCCCCCTGGCTAAATGCAGCGTTAAGATGCTAGTCAGTTAGCGTCCACTCACACTGCTGCATGAGGCGGCGCAAATGCCCTCCAACTTTGTGTCATTTTTTGCATGTTATTAAAAAAAAAAGACTGATGTTTTGGTAATTTAATACAAAATAGTGCATGGAGATAAAAGAAAAGCAGCACGAGCACTGACAGGACATCATTTGTTAAAGGTTATGCTTCTCCTGTCAGTGCGTGTGCAGTGTGATTCTCCGCACTTGTGCATGTGCTGTTGTGTAACACATCATACTAGTTCAAACCAGCACTGGCCTTTCTCTCCACGATGTGCAACAGAAGAAGGGAACTCTGCATCAAAGTCGCATCTTAGGAAGAATGAGAGAGGCGGGGTGAAATTTTGCAAAAACAAACCCAGACAGGAAAGTGCGGCATGTTCCTTGGTGCAAAATGCTGCATAAAAGAACTGCAAGAGATGGAGAGGACAAAGTCGTCTCACGGCTCATTTCTTGGCAAGATGCATGTGTAATCCTGTTAAAGAGAAGACAACGAGAGGATGAGTTTGCGCGACTCTGGGGGGGGGGGGGTTGAATTTCCCCCACAACAACAGAAATGTTGCTGTTCATGTAAATGCAGTTTCATCAATAACCCTATCTTGTTTTCTGAGAATAAATTTAACCTCTGGTGTAGTTCTTCTCCCACACACACTGAGCCACACACACACACATACAGTATTTAACCTCACATGCGTTTACACACCAGGGGAAGCCGACCACACGTGCTCACACTGGCTCTCGGAAACACATGTGCTCAGAAAGCCCCATCTGCAGGGGCCCAGAGGATAACAAGCTGCTGCATGTTTACATCCTCAGCCACACACTCAGACGGTTTTGGTATTTCCACGCAGATGCCGTTCCCAGACCCAGGGGCATCCTGATTGGCTGAGGTCTCTGGTGTGATTGGTGAGATTCAGTCACTCGCTCTTACCTGCGCCGTGATTGGCCACGCTATTACGTATGACATAGTGACACAGTTTTGACTGTACTGCTGTGCTGTGCACAGTTGTCTGCCTTCTTGCAGACAGCAGACAGTCAGAATAGAGGTGAGCAGCAGGAAAAACAAACAAAAACGTTTTAAATTAAACCATAATTCAGCATCTGAAATGTGCTTTTAGCCCTATTTTTTTTAGCAAATCTCTATGCTGGAAATGCGGAATAGAGTACAGACACCTGCTCTGTTATATATAAAATAAAATGATCTTCCCATTTGCAGCATTAAAGATCACCAGACAGAAAAAGGTGGTGTCAGATCTTCCTCGACAGTCATACTTGACCTACTCTTTTGCACAAGCCTCAAGCAATGCTTAACAGATTCTTTGTTTTTAACTGTTAACTCATCCACACGTGTACATTTCTTCCCAGAAAGGAAACAAGTGGGGAATTTGAGGTTAAACAAGCGTAACTCACAAACTGTTCCGGCCAGGAACAGTTTCGCTCTGTTGTACCAAAGTTCAAACAGTCCGAGCCTCCATGACTTGAATAGTTGGCAGAGTGAATGGCCAGATGCCAGAGGTCTCACAAGTAATTCACAAGAAGTGTTTTGCTCCCTCCCCCAAAGTCTCCCGCTGCTTCATCCGCTTGGTTTGTCCCC
>JAOXYL010000071.1:11826803-11837394 GCA_028564955.1 Terapon puta
GTGTGTGTGTGTGTGTGTGTGTGTGCCACTGCAACAGCGTTTTGTCAGCGGCAGCATCCTGCCATGACAAACACGAAGATGCATGAGGTTTGCTGTGCATGGTCGCCAAACCTCACACCTTTCTAGATTTCCAGACTCCTCACAGCTCTCGGTGTGTGGCACGATGAACAGCTTCACTCGCTACTGCACTTCACTGTCTGTGTGAGCAACAGCGATGTTACAGTCTACTCCAAGATGTCAGCAAAGCAAGAATGTGTGAGCTGATAATATTTGACATATCAACAGCCTTGTCATTGGATTTTTAACACAGAGGTGCTCAGAGAGGACTGCTGATGCTGGTAGTGTTCTCCCATGTAACGTTATGAAAGAGACTAACAGTGGTAATGTCAACATTTACAAATGCTTGTTTACAGCATGTCTGTGCCCCCTTTCCTGGTGATTTCCTGACAGAGCTGAAACACATAGCATGTGCTGTTTGCTCATCAATGTCTTGCGGTCACAGCGTATGTTTGTAGCTGCTGTGATAAAAAAGAAATTCAGGTCAAAGGCTTGGCCAGTGTGTCTGCAGAATATGTTTATCATTACCATTTATCATTATGAAATGGCCATGTCGAACACACCATCCAAGTGTTATAAATGAATTTTAGCAGTAAGGAAGTCTGCAATTTCATGCTGTGGGGCTATAAAAGAGCTGCCGCTAAAAGGGATGGAAAGGCCAAGAGAAAGTGATCTTTCAATGGTCGTAACAGCAGGCAGACTTTGTTCTTGTGTTTTTTCCACTGAAAGTGCTTATTAAAATGGATTTTAAAGGCAGTCTGAGGACACAGGGAGACCTGGAGGTTTAAAGGGCAAAGGGTAGCTTGCGTTTGATCCTTTTTTTGTGACAAGTAAGCGTAACTGCATTGGTAAACCATGACCCTTCTACCTGACCTTTGGTCACCAGGAGCATAAATGTGTAGATATTCCTCAAGCTGCAGCTTACCTACAAACCTGTTCATCTCCAAAAGGCTGTAAATCTTCCAGACTGCAGCTGGCTAAACATTTAATGTGTTTTATGAGCCTCTTTACTGAAGGTCAACAGGCAGAAGATGCAGGAAGTAGGCAGGTTTGACAGCGGCCCCATGGGAAAAGCTTCATGTAACGCAACATAAACCTGGAAGTAGCTGAAAGGTGAAAATGGGTGGGGGTATGAGTGGAGTATTGGTTCAGTAGTTTTCCTGTTTTCCCAAAATATTAACTGTTCTGGTGCAGGTTTAATCACAGAAAATCCCATTATATGCTGCCGATATGTGACAGCCTCAGCGTATTGGCTGAGCTCCTCGCCTGGCTCGTACAGTGACCAGCCTCAACTCACCATCTGCTGCTTCAAACTCTTACTGACAATTTTTTTTTCATCATCATTACTGTAAAGTTGTGTAAAAATGCATCAGGCAGCATTAGGAGCAGCACAGAGAAATGGGCCAGACACAATCTTGTTTCTATGCATACTATAAAACCAATCGTCCAAACATCAATGCATCTAAATCCCTAAAGCCTTTCAGTCTTTGTACCAGCAACAAGAACCAGTGTATGTGAAACTCATATTGCAACTATAAAATAATCATTTTATTAAAATTGCAACATAAAATTACATATCATTCACTTTTGGAGCCTCTCTGGCAGGAAAAAAGACCCATTTACTCATCTGTGAGCTGCCTCAGAAAGTAGGGCACCCCAGATCTTCATCGTTCTTTATCGCGAGGATAAGAATTGATACCGTCATAACTTTGAAATAATTCAGCTGAGATTGCCAACACAACTGATTCTCATGTTTTCACATAGTGATAAGAGACAGATATATAATGTGGTATATAATATAATAACTTATCTTATCACTACATTCATTTTGCAAATACTCTTAATACAAGTCTGTGTTAAAACATCAAACAGTTCTTAAGCATTTTGCACAACAACAATCAATATGCAGCTCATAATGTCAGTGAAATACAATCTGATACACTATTAGCTCTCTGACAGACTCAACAACAGCCAACAGACTCTTGTTATGATCTACTGACATCTGTCGGCTTGATGTAAAAAGTCACATTTTACGTAACCTCACTGGAACTCATAGATGTGGCTCTGGTGCCCCCCAGTGGCAAAGACATGCAACGCACATAAAAGGTCGTAGAAGAGCCAGACGGAGCTCATGTTGATTTCTTTACTCAAGGCCATCTTGATGTGATGTGTTAAGGGATGTTAGTTTGCTTTCTCATATCAGATTTCCAACCAGCCAGCCTTGGTTTTTCACAAGCAGGGGCGACGTGACTGATGCTGACACATTACACAGATAAACCAATCAGCAGATTGACACAATGCATGATCAAATCAGTTGTCAAAGCAAATATTCTAATCCAGGTTCCCACATGACTGCTTTTATTGCTTTTCTGTTTTACATGACTGTAAATGAAATAGCTGTTTTCTTATATCTTAAAGCAAAACTGTACATCTATTTATTCGAGATAGTAACCTGCAGATTAATCAGTAATGAAAATAATCAATTGTTGCATCCCTAAATGTCACACTGGAGGGAGCCTTGCTTCACATGCACAGCAGGCTGTATTGATATGGAAAGACATGTTGAGGCATAAGGTCACCAACTGTTTGTTATCACCTTTTTTCTGACACATCGGGGGAAAACGTTTCTACTGTCTTATTATTTTCCTACAAACTGTTGTGGATAAGTCGTTATAGACACCCTCTTTGTTGATGATCACGCTCCAATATCACACTGAACTTTTAAATGTCAATATAACAAATCCACTTGGACAGTTTTATTCATTTCACTTCATGATGACACAAAATGCAATGTAGCAAGAACACAGTGTCATGCCACGCATACATAATGAGCAACTTCATGTTCTACTGAAAGAGCCTTTTTTTATTTGCATCTTTCGAAGGGTTCATATTTGGATTGGTTACTTTAAAATAAACTTATTATAATCTTCACAAAAATATTCTATCCTTTACAGATTTTTGTATAAGTGCTACACAAATTAAAATTCACAGATAACACCGATACTTCACAACAGTTTGCTTTTCCATGAGTCAGTTCTCTGAACATGCAGAAATAAGTTCAGCACTCTGATTTGGCAAGAAAGAGAGAGAGCTCTGACAGAAAAAAGTGGTCCCTTTGAGGAGCTGTGTCACAAATACTGAGGGTTAATGTTGAACGCTCCAGTCACTGTGTACCTGTGTGCAGGTGTCCCCTCTGCTGCTCCTCCATATATATTTCTGGGATGGACATTTAAGCCATTTGCATGCATTTGGTACATCCACACAGAAAAAAAAACCCCAAAACACTTGGTGAGGCTTTCCCTAACAATATGGTTAGAAATCCAGAGCAAAACAGAGGCTTTCTGAAGAAAAATGCTGTTGTGCACTTTTATAATAGCCCTCATTAGTTTGATCCTGATATCTCAGTCTAAGGCAACTTTCCTTTCAAAGGAAATCACGGGTTTGAATGTCTTTTTTTTGCCGGTCAAGTTCCTAACTGACAAAAAGACATCACAGTGATGGGGAACAGATACTTTTTTATGCAATCTGAATGTCTAAACTCTGTCAGACTTCTTGGCTTGCTCATATTGTGTGTGCTTGGTCCAGTGGAGGTGAACTTCTGCTAAATGTGAAGTCAAATTAGATTTTAAAGATGAGAGGTCAATAGCGTGAAGGTCACATTCGTAAAACGATTCAATAAATTCAAATTCATGATGAAAAAAATCACCCCAATGATTACGCCTTACAGTGAGGTAAGCCCCTATTGCACCCTCCATAGTTAAACTGTGTGTGAATTACTGAGAATAACATGATGGACGTGAGCTAGAAACTGTGTGATTTGAGTTGCAGTCACCTTGTGAAATCAGAGACTGTCGAGAATTTGCCAAGAAACGTTTGTCAAACCAGAGAAGTAATATGTCAACAATCCAACTCCTAAATGTAAATCAAATGTGACACTGTCCTATATGCACCATTGTTCATTGCAGACGTAAAGTGAAAACTGTAAATGCCAAGAATTTCATCTTAAAAGAGAGGATATTGCTTCAGGACCCCTGTGACATATAATGTTTCATGCCCCCGCGACAAAGTTCAGCACAATAAAATGCCAAACGTCACTAAGAGCGTACCTGTACAGTTCAACTCTTGTTTTTCTCTAATGACCTTTCACATCTAATCTTAACGTTTTAAGAACAAATCAGCAATCACATTCTTCAGGCAAGCCCTCTGAAATCACTGTTGACACATGGATGGGAGTTAACAGCGAGAGATAAATGTTTGTGGTTCCAGACACTTAGTTGGATTTCTACATGAAAAACTCTTCATAATGCCCCACGTTAGAAACAATGACCTGCAGGGGAAAAACAGCACGAGAGAGGTAGGAATTTGAATTCCAGAACCTATGATCCACAAACACTTGGATGTTTCATTAACTTTGCATGCTAATTAACAGCAAAAAAGCAAAACATACTGTTTGACAGCTTGTCACGACCAGAAATATGGCACTACGTAAACTAGAGGACACAATCACACTCAGCAAGCCCTCGACCCACAAGGATATTTACACTGCCAGCGCTCCGGCCTTGGAAGAGTTTCTGCGCTGCTAGGTGACCACTTCTTCACGTGGCAGGTTGAGCCTCACCTCCCCGCCTGCTGCTGTGGAGGCTGAGTACACTGCAGTGGCGGAAATAGAAGAAGGGCCATTGGTCTCCATGGTGAAGAGCTTGCAGGGTCCCGGTAAGGCTGCATCGGGCACCTCCTTTTCTGGGCTGGACACCTGGGACGATCCCCGGGAGGACGTGGGGCTCAGCTGCACGGCCGTGGTATCCTGCAACGTGTGCTCACTGGTCTCTATCTCGAACGCAGCCCCGCCGGCCAGCCCGCCATGTCCCATCAGCCCCATGCCCCTGCCGCCCACCTTGGACCTCCTCGAGCTGTGGGGAGGGGGGAGACGGCTGCACACGCAGCAGGCCCCGAAAAAAGAAAAGGCCACCAGCAGCAGGATAGGTCCGATGATTATCGGGGGATTGGCAGAAGGCACCAGTGTGCTGAAGGCGAACGCTCCCACCAGGGTGATGTTGAGTCCAGCCAGCATGATGCACAGGCCGCAGGCGCAGCAGAGCGCCGGAGAGGGCAGGCCATGAGGGCGAGACTTTCTCCTTGTCTTCTTCTGGGGCTCCTTTTTAGGTACAGGGGTCCCAGTGTTTCTGTCGGTGATGACCATGTCTTCACCTCCAGGCGCTCTCTCTCTCTGTGTTATCAAATCTCCCTCCGTTTCAGCGGAAGCTCTTCCCCGTGGTAACTTTTAAATAAATTCACAGCCAGGACACTTCTTTGTCTGTAAATAACAATAAAAGACAGCTGTAAGAGTTTTTTTTTTTAGAAGCACATAATGAAAGAAGATCAACTCTGCACTCATTACACTGCTGTTGCTCTGGTCAGACTGCTGTCTAATGATCATGGTGGGCAGAGTGAAGTCTCATCCCTGAGAGTGTCTATGCGATCCATCAACCAGCACTGCCCTGCTACTCCTATAATCTCCAAACATCAGGAGAGGTTGTGCACTGACGTGTTACGATAAATAACTGAGAACGCTGGGCTGCATGCAGGTGAGTGTTGCAGTTAAAGTTGGCGTCCGTCTGTATGGTGCCGGGAGCTCTGCGGGAGGACTGCAGAGAATACTGCACATTTAAAACCACGAAAAAAAACTCAACTTTTTTGGATATAATTCTGCAGGTGTTGCTCACAAATTTGAGCTGATAGGTGAAAAAAAAGAAAAGAAAGAAACGTGGACAAATGCAACTCACACAAACACTGAATTAAGAACAGCAGTGCAACAGTTGAGAGGCATTGGCGGGACCATTAAGGTGGCTGTTGAATCATCCATACTGTTGCATAATTACGTGGTAACTACGCCTCAGTGTGACTGATGTGCATGCACCCTGTGACTGCTGCATCGCCGTAAATAAAAAAGTCTTTTATAATTTAGCGTGATTGATCAGAGTCGATGTTTATTATGATGTTGTTTCATGAAGCAATCGCACTGCAGCTGCTTCATTCGCGCCTGCTAGGCCACTCGAGGGGGGGAAAGCATTTTAGCATTTAGTTGCAATCAAATCAGCCTCCTTCTTTTTTTTCTCTCTCTCCCCCTTTTCAAGCATGCACCCCGTTCAGCAGCAGCACCCAGCGCGAATGAAGACAGGGGATGAGTGGAGAGCGTCTTTCTTTCTTTCTTTTTGTCAGGAAATGTGTGCATCACTACATCTGTGCTGCAAACAGCGGGTCTAACTATGAACTAGGCTCCGCTGTGAGGACACGTTTGGATGCATGCCCGCCGCACTGATGGGTTGCATTCCTGTGAAATTAAAACGTGCGGAAAAAGACGGAGAGAGAGAGAGAGGAGGGAAGAAAAGAAAAAAGAAGCAGGTCTCACCCTTTATGTCGATGCTCTGAAGGTCTTCCCATTGTTTCATCAGTAGATGTTCACCGAGATCCCCCCCTACTCCAAACCCCAACCCCCGGTCTAATTACGGGCTGTAATTACTGAGAGGCTGAGAGGACGCGTGCACACCGAACGAGGGCTTTTCATCCCGATCTCGCAGCCTCGCGCTCCTGGGGGCACAAGTCATGACGGCCATTCAATCAGAGCGCCTGGAGTGGAGGGGAGGGGGCAAGGGGTGGCGGGTGGGGGCGGCGGGGGTATTAAATCAGAGGGGAGATGGCTCGGGGGGAGACGGCGCCTCCTCTGAGTTGACACGCGGACGCGACGGTTCCGCGCGCTGCTCCTGATGTGGACCGAGACGCGCGCGGCGCCCGGCAGGTCATCCTGCGGCGGAAATGGAGGGAAGCCGCTGGTGCGCGAGCGGGCGAGCTCCCCGGCGGCCGCTCAAATTTCATTATTTCATGATGCGATCTGAGCATCGGAGCGGCGACGCTCCTCTGTGGACCTCTGGATGCGACTCCCCCTCCTCCTCTACCTCCTCCTCCTCTCAGCGTCCTTCAGCCAACCTGGTGTGTGTGTGTGTGTGTGTGCTGCACCAGTTCACCTTTGTTTACTTGTTGATGATGTTCCTGTTTTTTTTTTATTTTAATTCAATTCAATTTATATTATGTCACTATATCTTTTGACGTTTGAATGTGAATCCCTCTTTGGTTAGAGCTGTCTGATCCAACTAGTTTCACCCTGATTTCAGCCCTTAAACCAAATCAGGACACATTCTGAAAAGGACCATTTTATAAAAGCCTCGTGAATTGTAATCCATTGCTTGATTGATGGTTAATAAATCGAGTATAAACTATTGATTAGCACAAGCTTAGTGCTGTGTAAACTCTCTCTGTTATTAAAGGGTCACGAGTTTCTCACTTTCTAATAAGAGATTATAAGTGTTAAGTCACTGACAAAAAAGCAAGAGTCACCTAGAATAAGCCAGCATCAGGAGTTAGAGAGTCGTCTATAATTAAATGCTCATTAATCATTAATAAAAGGTTCAGAGAGTCAGACAGTCCTTTGGTCGCTGTGATGACTTAGAGAGCTAAAAGACAAATGTCATGCAGGTGGAGGATAAACATCACCTGGCAACCCAAAAGCTGCTTTTGCTAAAGGCTGATAAGTGTTTGCAAAGCATCAGTAAATGATTTATTAACCATTAATAAGTTGTGGCTGAAACAATGAGGTACAGTTTAAAAATCCTTTTGAGAGGCCAACATATTAGGAGCTGTCACCAGCAACACCTGAGAATAAAATGTTCATTCATGACCTTGGAAAAAGTTGAAAAAGAAAATGTAACTTAAGTTTGTAATGAGCATTATATGCTGCCAAAACAATCCCAACACAAAGTCACCTTCTTCTTACTCAGGTGCTTTGCATGTGAGGCTTGTTCTGGTATATAAAAGAGCTTTATTTTCTGACTCACTGTTCATGGTATGTTGACTATGTATTAAGTAGTATCTATCTCTGAAGAAAAGTGATTTTATCTTTAAAGTCTGTGAATTCTTCAAAGCAACAGTATTGTCATCTGCTGCATTGAGCAGCGACAAGCTTCTCATGAGTGGATACCTGAGCACCTGAACCTGGACCTCCATCCAGCTGTGTCCATAGAGAGAAACCACTCAAAGTATATAAGGATAATAGAATATTAAATACAAAAATACACACATGGCCGGACACCTTCGAGGCTAACTGAGAAAATGTTCCTTTAAATGTTCTGGTTTTAGTGAAACCGCATATTCATGTGCTTTAGTTATCACTTTGACCCATTCTGGATGATGTGCAATGCGGAGGCCCTCTTTTGTTAAACCTCATCCAAACACAGAGGGACTGTGATTTGAGGTCTGACAATCAAACTGCTGGTTGTCATCAAGGCGCCGCAGACTCCTCGGGCTCCTGTTGCCTGCTTTATTCAGCCTCACAGCACGTCACAGGTTTTGTCAGAGCACAGCGTTCTTCCCCACGCCACTTCCCATGCAGCAGCCATTCTGCCGGTGCTGTCCTGAATATCAATGTGTTATGTTTCACTGCGGGGGTGCTGCTCACTGTATGCGGGCAAATCTGTCTGTGTGTGTGTGTGTCTGTACACGCATGTATTCCAATTTGCTTTGCTCGTGACAAACACAAGTAGGGGGACTTGAGCTGAGTCGCGCACGAGTCCCATCATCTCATAACGACCGTAATCATTTCTTAATTGCTGGCTGAGAACATTGTGCAGTGATGAGATGAGCTGCACACAAGTGGGACTACCGGGTTTAATTTGCTTCACTCTGTGTCAGGAAGTATGGAAACACTCCACTAACGATCACAACCGAACCTTTGGAGGTGTTTATTAGACCACATAAGTGCAATACCACGAGCTGATCTCAACAAACAGGAGAAAATCTGTCATTCTACGTCTAATGAAAACATTGGTGGGGCAGTTGAATAATATTGATCAGTCAGGGTCATGTGATGATGTCATGGCAGGTCCTGATCGGAAGGTGACTGCTTCAATTTCCGCCGAGATAAGACGTCTGGCATGTCTGTAGATGTCCTACAACACATCAAAGCATGACTCGCTTAAACAAAGGATGTTTCATTGTGTCTGTCCGTAGATGTAAAATAAAAAATCTAGAAAATAAGTTGTTTTGAAGAGATGTCTTCTTTTAATTTGAGTTAACTTTGATTGCTATGAAATGGTTCCATTGCATTATTTATGGGATATTTTTCGAAGATAGTAAAGGTGCTTAATTTTGGATTACGATCTATGCATGTACTCTATATGTTTGGTGTCACACAGATCAACACATGCCTAAGACAAACCTGATTGAAATCTATCCAGTATCTGGGTTAACATAAAAACATCCACTGATAATGAAAAGGAGGCAATATCTTCTAGTTATCTAAGCTCACTTTTGAAAATCCCTTATTCCCTATAAATGGCTTGGACAGGCAACAAAGAGCCACATGTTCTTATGTAACATAAGAACACACAAACAAAGTGAAGCAGATACAGAAATGATGAGACAAGATTCAACTGTGGCCTAAAAAGTAGTTAAATTAAACTCACGATGGTTTGCATTGACTGACCGCCTCAGAATTCAATCTAACTCTGTGAGATGAAAGCAGACACACATCTAAACATTTAGGTCAAATCACTGCACTACTTTGAAGTGATGTACAGTCTTTCTCTGGCAGGCATCACAACATTATAATTAATAATTATAATTATGAAATAAAAGCATCACAACTTTCCTGTGGAACATCCTGGAAAATGGCTATCACTATAAAAACGTGTCATGAAAAATAGAGATCACATAGGCTGTGTGTCAAAATAGTATCAGTATTATACAATCAATATCAAATCAAGAGGTGTCTCAGACAATATGGTCATTTCACATTTAGTTTCGGCTGAGGGTTTGAGATACAGTGATGTAGAAACAACTGTGAAGAGACACATTTTTCCTTTGAGGAAAAGATCTCCATCACACTCACTTGGCTGTTAAAAGTTAAAGGTACAGAGCTAATGACAGATGCTGATGTGGTTACGCGGTTCAAATAAATGAGCTCTGTAGAAACTGATGGTGAGGGTAAGGAATAAGTGCTTCCAAGAGGCAGCACGTAAACTGAGGTGGAAAAATTAGACGAGAGATCCTTGCTGCATAATAGAGACCAATAAGATGGATAGTTTACTCTGAATTAATAACATCCTCATACCCACACATGTGTTGTATGAAATGCAATGGTAATGGATATATCGACAAAATGTTCACTGCTGTTCTTAGAGCCTGCATGGAGTAAAACTTCAGCAAAGTGTTCAGTTAAGTTCAGGGCAGAGGTTTTCAAAGAAATGGTAAGATATAGTGGCGTCATACCCCTCATCTGGGTTGATCTCGGCCATCGGTCCGCCCTCCACAAAGGTTCCCATTCGACTCTTAGAACGCTCCAGGTTTAGTTGACTCTGTGTCCCTGCCACGAGAACAGGGGGAGCAGATAAACACCATGACGTTAAGTATAACATGTTTCACCTGTCTGTGGAAGACCGTACTGGACGATGAATCTGTTTCCATACTTGTACGGTTGGCTACT
>JAOXYL010000071.1:11837494-11854783 GCA_028564955.1 Terapon puta
ATGATGCTAATATACAGTGTATTTTGGCCTTGATTGAACATTTCTATAAAAACATTTACTCTCAGTCTGTAGTTCTCTCAGCACAGCGGCTCATCTCTCTCTCTCTCTCTCTCTCTCTCTCTCTCTCGCTCTCTTTCTCTCTCTCTTAAATCTTTACCCGATCTCATAATGTTTCCCAAATAGGTTTTAAAAAAAACAAAGACGGCAGGTTATTGTTTTTACTTTCCAACTGCTCCTCGTGAGATATTAGAGAGATGGCTGATGCGCTGCAATAACCACCCAGACACAACACCTCTCTTGCTGGAGTTAACTATTCACTCTCCAGAACGGTGTCGGTTTTAATATCAGCAAATGAGGGACGTGGGACATTTTCGAGGAGCAGCATACCAGGACGTCACATGACACCTGTGTGCGCTCCGCTGCTCACACGTTCACTCACCCTCTCTCCGTAGGGTCTCTACAGGTTGATCGGGCGCTGGGTTGGCTGCTGTGGGGTGCACTCTGAAGTTTCCTGGGAAGTTTCAGAGTTAAGATAATGTCCTCAATATTATCTTTCATGAACACGTTTAGGCTCAAACATTTATCACAGCCTAGTACTTAAATTAAAGTTAAAAATACTAAATGGCTTACCAAAGGATGGAAGGATGTGGTTGATGTTCAGCCAGGCTTTTATGAAGGGGTAGATTGATATGAGCAGGCCTAGAAACCAGACATCATTATTAATTTGATGAATAAACTAAAACAAAACAAAAACTTTCCCTACAGTGTCCATTACTAAGGTCTGAATAAATAAAAGGCTAAACCACAGTATTAGTTAATATTGTCACAGTTGCAGGTTCAAAAGAAAGATAATCAATCCTGGGCTGAAACTAGGGGTTAATCATTATTGATTAATCTGTTGATAATTTTCTGAAGGAATCAATTAGTTGTTTGAGTCATAAAATGTTAGAAAATCTAAGGACCAAAGAAACCATAAACCAAAATATTGACATCCGAAAGGCAGAAAACAGGGATTTTTGACCCCTTTGATAAGAAATTATTTAAATCAATTATTAAATATCAAAATAATTGATTAACCGACCAATCGTTGCTGCTCTAAATCGCTCAGATTTATTGTTTCCCTGAACTTGTACTGTAGTGGACTAAAACAAAGCTAGAAGTGGAGGGAAATCTTGTGTTGTACAGGCAATAAGAAAAAAAATCTCATTATAAAGTTATATCACATTTCACTGTGGTATAAAAGAATGAATCTAATCACTCGCATTTTTCAATATATTGCAATCTGCTTACTTCATTTGCTCAAGAGGTGTGCCAGAAGGTAGAAAAACTTCTTTTTCAGGGAAGTTCACATACTTGAAGACATCACGACCATCAGTAAGACTGTTTGATGAGATAGCCTTCAGATTATTTTTAGTGTACCAGATACATTGTGTGATGTTCCTTCCTGTTCAACTCGAAAGCATAAAGTAATATCTGAACCGCGGGGCTTGTGTGCCTCTCAGTGGCACTCAGCTCCAGTTCAACAGAGTTATTGATTTCCCTTACAAGCCACAAGAGCTGGCATTAAACCCTGGCAAGTCCTGGGGGTGGCTGTGATGCATGCATGTGCTTAAAATGTCATGAAACTGCAGAAGGAGTGAAAGGAATCTGCCGAGGACACTCTGTTCATACTCATTAGTCAGCCTATGTGTTGGAGGAGGCATCAAGGCACATAAACCCCGAAACACATAATTAGATGCTACTTAGTTGCACAAGTGCTGCCAGAGTCGGTGTCTCTGTCGAACTGCCTTAGACAGTTTTGATTTGCCAATTTCTCGTGCACATTAGAAAGGGAAATTAATTATTGAGAGCTGATTAAATCATCAGTGAGAATACGTTTCGCATTAACATTGCATGCTGTCGTTGTCTTCCTGAGAGCAAAAGCCCTGCCCTTCGCCCTCTGTGCTCCTTGAAAGCAGTTCAGCCAGTTCCAGTTACACGATTACGCTGTTGTATCAGATGATCACGGGTGTGTTTTCCAAGAATGGCAGGCAGGAAAAAACATTTCACAAGCCACAGATCTTTCATCTCTTTCTAAAACAAATAAACCTCGATGCTTGAACCGCACAAAACTCTCAAGAGTTGTTTGTATTTTATTAATTCAAAACATTTTAACTCCTTCAGTGTTAAAATCAAAATCAGCCTTTCTTTCTTCAAATACTCTCTCTCACACACACACACACTGACCTTATTAAAATCCAATATGTAGAAAAGCATTTAAATGGTAACCTTTCTCTTTGTCACATCCTAAGCTTGCACATTTGTTGAATGAGTACTTCATGTTTTATTGATTATGTATGAAATCATTGTTTTTTTTTCAGCAACAAATTAACAAATGAATTAACAAATAAAGAATTTTCTTTCTACAAAGTGACTACTACTAGCTACACGTTTTAATTCAGTTATTCCTCCAAAATGTCTCTCAGTTTGACCCTTTAACACTGAGAAACCGATTTGATTAACTTGGGAGAGGCTGTGAAGCATCAACACCAGGTACACAGCACATGAAAACCCCTCGTCTTTAACCATGTTTTACATCTGAGATCACAAACAGAGGTAATCCAGGGCACAAAATCACATTAAAAAGCAATTTAAGTCAGGAAAAGCAGCTAAATAACACCATGATAAAACAATGCTGGGTGTGTTTTTTAAGCAGTTAAAGTGGGTCAAAGGTCACCAGCACCCCAAACAGAACATTATAGTTAACCCACAATTATAATAACAATATTCAGTGACACTGCAGAAAAAGACGTTTCCCACCACTGGGTCAGGAATTTCCTGGAGAGTTTCACAAGCTCACCGAGGCCTCCTGCTCCGAGGAAAATACCTCCTACAGCGTCAGCGTCACACTCCCTGGACACCCCAATGATGATGCAGCCTGCCACGATGCTAAGCAGGGCTGAGCCCACCCGTAGCCCATGGTACTCCCCGACGCTGACGGGGTTCATTGAGGTGGAGGCTCCCCACCTGCCCTTTACACACACACACACACTGTCCTTACTCTGACTTGGGCCCTCACTGCCACTCACAACTTCACTGTCATCTGCATGAGCCTCTCCCCTCCCTTTCTTTTACTCTCCCTGACACAGAAACACTTTCTCTGGCAGAGCCTCTGTCCCCATTCTCCGCTGCTCAAGACGTCTCATGCATCTTTAAAGATGGAGCTCTGGTTTCCATTGCCACCGAAAATTAGAAAGCTCGGGGCGCTGACTCTTATGACAGCGATACGCCAGCTACAAATCTGATCACGGCCCTCTTCCTACCAGCACCAGCATCTAGTATCATATATGCATTGAATGCCTGTAGTGTAATTTAGGAACAATGGGCACAATAACAAGCAGCAGCTGTGTGGCTGTCTTGTGGGCAGCACATCAAGGACTTAAAAGTAAGACCCCGCAGGTCGACCACAGGGGCACAAAGAGAGAAGGAGGGCAGGGCAGAGAGAGAGAAAAAAAGGATGTCAGTTAGAGAGACAGAGTTAGAGTATTTGCTACTTGTGTGATTTGTCTGTGAGCTTGAAGGGAATGTGTAATGAAAGGTTCAGAGAGTCCTGTACGGTGGGGGCCCGAGGCCATCCATAAAGGCCTGCAGTTGCCATAGGAATAGCATATCCATGGCAACAGAGGGAAAGAGAGGGTAAGCTGGATAAACACTGGTGAACAGGATAACAAATGAACTAGCTGGGTAGATGAGAAACAGTGACACATTTCCTGTTCAGCAGGTGAACTCCTGTCTTTCTCTGGAGCCACATGTCTACATCCATTATCAATGCTGGGGATAGAGTGTGTGTGTGTGTGTGTGTGTGTGTGTGTGTGTGTGTGTGTGTGTGTGTGACAGAGAGAGAGAGAGAGAGAGAGAGACCATATTAAGTTATTGTTGCAGCTTGTGAGCCCTTAAAATGAAAAAAAAAGTTTCTAGTGTTCACATATAAAACACACTAAGTGATTTACACTCACAACATGTGAGACAATAAATAAAAATGTATTTTTTCTCTCTAACTCTGCAGTGGCTGCTCAAGGATACTTCTATTTGCTAACAGAAAAATTACATGGATACAAAAAAACACTTCTATCAACAGCTTCAGTACATTTTTTCAAGAGACTCTATTGTCATCATGTTGCCAAATGACGAAATTAAAACTGATGACTTCCAGCTTAAAACATAATGGATGAATATAAAAAATGTATACACAAACTGTACAAAAATGTGCACACAAACTGGGGAAAACTGTACACGCTTAGACGTAAACAACCATAAAAGTAGTGAAAGCCCTACATAAGTTTATCATGATAACATATATTTACAACAGTTAAAATTTATATAGCGGGTATTGCACAATTTCAAAGTCAGTTTAATGACCCGGAAACAAAAAGGGACACTGCGTTGGCCGGGAATCGAACCCGGGTCAACTGCTTGGAAGGCAGCTATGCTAACCACTATACCACCAACGCCTTGTTAAGCCTTATCAGAGATCGCTCTATCTAGTTATCCAATACTACTGTCTGCTACTATGTGTTGTTTGCTGAAAGGAGGCAAACGGGATTACATTACATTACATTAACTATTTCACTTCCTTATTCTTCTAAATGTCATCTTTTTTCCTGCTGAGGGAACACAAAGGACGGAAAAAGTCTCTCTCGCTTGTTACTGGAAAGTAACTTGGAAGGAATCTAACCTTGCTTCGTTCAGTGATAAGACTGTAATGCAATGAGATAGTAACAGGAAAAGAGATTGCATATTTATGTTGACATACTATCAAAATGTTTCAGGCCTGCCAGTTGTCCTAAATCCACAAGAAGTATTAGATCATATTTTTTTAAGCTTTAGATAGTGTCATCAGCACAAAATTAACTAAATAAAATCAAACAAATGAATACTCTTCCAGGAAAAATAACAATGCAAAAGTACTGAGACTGCTTATAAAAAGGAAATAAATGTTAGCTTATCAACTAATAGTTTCATGATCATGTCAAGTATCTGGATTATTTTAACATTTTTACATTTTACCTTTTCTCCAGAGGACATTACATTATGGTGGTAGCCACTCACTAACTTCATGTACTCTGATCAAAATCAGCAAATACACAGTTACTTCCAAACTTTAGGCTGTGCACTGCTGCAGTATTGTCTCCATATTACTAATATTTATAGCAATTATAAATAATAATAATTCATGATACTTTGTTGACTGGAAATCAGTGTTTTATGTAAAAACTGAATACTTCTTCACAGAGCTGTGTATATGCGAATATACATGAAAAAGACCTCATGACTCACAGGTTATCCCTACATGGTTAAAGACCATCCCTGGTCTCCACTAAGGCTACCATAAAAATTATTGCCACTTTAACTGCTACTAAACGTATAGTAATAGTTCAGTAAAATGATAAACGCGTACATCATATACATAATACATAATCTGTAACACATATAATGTATGTAGACTTGGGGACACAGTGTTCTTATTCACAGATGTACACAGTGTACATACACAAACGTACATTGTGTACTGTACATGTGTACTTTCCTTTCAGACCAGTATTCAGTGTCCAGCATTCAATAGACCTCATTCAACATGCCTCAGTCTATCAGTGTACGTCGAACAGAGCACAAGATGTGATCCAGATATGTTGTGGAGAATTTCTTAGTACAATGTAATGTGATGACAAAGTTGTTGCTAATTACATTCAAGGTGTTTGCAAAAGGTCAGTGGCCCGTACGGGGATCGAACCCGCGACCTTGGCGTTATTAGCACCACGCTCTAACCAACTGAGCTAACCGGCCATTTGTGCTTTGCCGCTTCCTCATATTTCAATAAGACTATGAATATAGATGATTGAATGTAATATTTTTTAGTCGGTGCCTAATAATTACATGTACCTACTACCATTCACGAACAAATCCATGATAGCAATATTTATATCAAACCGCACACGTCAAACAGGTACAGCCTGCTGCGTTTATGTACCCATAATAACTTCATCAGTTTTCAGACCTCGTGGCGCAACGGTAGCGCGTCTGACTCCAGATCAGAAGGTTGCGTGTTCAAATCACGTCGGGGTCAAACGTTTTTGCTTCCTTTCTTTTTAAACAAAAGACATACTTTCCGACTTAGTCATCAACCATTAAATGTCAGTTTTGTTGCAGCTCTAATATAGCAGCTTGTCATGGTAGACGATAAACACGATAACGCGAAAGTGAAGGGAGACGATGAACATCCAAAACAGCTATCAGATAAATGGAGCAGCAGGACCTACCAACCTGCCTCTCAACAGAGACCACACATTGTATGGGCATGATTAAAGACATGTAGACTCACTCACTATGTAAAAACACACAAAGTCTGTGTATAAAGTGTAGGTGTGCTAGATAAATATAAGGACACATAAAGTCTCTATTTACCTGAAGAGACATGTTTTCTAGGCATATAAAGACATAATTCGTGTGTGAGAAAGGTAGCAACATTAGATAAAGTCCTGGGGTGAAAAGGAGGGCTCGTCCGGGATTTGAACCCGGGACCTCTCGCACCCTAAGCGAGAATCATACCCCTAGACCAACGAGCCAGCTGACAGTGTCTCTTCAGAGAGACCACAGAAAATGCCCTGCACGAAGTCAAAACCTATTATAATATGTAAATATTATTTGTTTAGTGTTCTACGCCCGTTCCCCACCTCCTATTTTACTGCACAAAAACTCAAATCAATGTCAACAGAGGACTAATTCAACATAATGTGGCTGGACTGATCAATATCAAAACACTATTATCCTCTGTATCCATTCCTTCGTACAGCTGCTTCAGTTGTCAGTTTTAGTTTTAGTAACATAGTTTTATTAAAAACCTTACCAAGTGTTTGGAGAAGGACTGTGAACAATTAACAAACTGACATTACCAAAGTTTTGTGGCTCCGGGTCCTGCGGCCTGCTCCTGAGGCTAACGAAGCTAACTGCTTCAATGTCACCACAGCAACACAGAAAAGACAAATACTGTTTTTAAAAGTACAGCTATTGGAGAAATACTCTTTCCTGCATTCAAAATCTCACCCGTAAAAGTACAAAAGCACAAGTAAAATTAACTTAAACTGCTAAAAGTAAAACAGCTCATTACTCAGAATCGCCATTTCATAATAATAAATATTATATAATTTGTTTATGGTCCAATTGCTTAAGATAATATAATATAATATAATATAATATAATATAATATAATATAATATAAAATGTACCTGTAGAAACTCTTTTATAATAATCTCAATCTGCAGGGTGGCTAGTAACGTTAATGAAAGTAATGCAGTACAAAAATGTAGCTGAGTAGAGGCATGAAGAAGAATAAAATGAAAAACTTATATAAATATAAGTAAATATATAAATAAATTGTTTAACTTATTTAGGTTTTTCATAACCAGTAAATCCATATAAGGGTGAGAGCAAGTACTACAAGTTATAGCATAAATTAAAAATGAAATAGACAAGATTATAAATGTAGATTTAAAGATTTTATAGATATCATAGCAGTATCAAAAATCGTATTCTTTATGTGTTATGTTCATAGTATTACGTTTAAGTAAGAAAAGTAAGCATTAAATACTTGCATAAAAAGACATATACAAATCAATCATAATAATAAGGCCCAACATAGGATGAGACAGAGCGAGATAAAATAATCTAATATTAATCAACTGGGACATTTGCAATGTTACAACAATTAATCAGATAACCAAGAGCACCATCATCTGGTTTATCGGAGTCATAAATAATATTCACGAGAGTAAAAGAGGACTTCAAGTTGGAGCACTGAAAAAAAGTGCTGAAGAATAAAAAAGTTGGCATGTTAAAAAAAAATAGGTGACACTCCGGATCTGTCCATCTTATGTGACGTTTAACAGTGAAATCGCAGGTGAGTTTCGACATTATGTTTACAAGAGGCACAGGAGAAATCAGCGTCAGTGAAGTCAGCATTAATTCATCAACACAGCGCTGATATTCAGCCTGCTGCTTGTGAATACGTGTGCTGCAAGTCAGCAAATCTTTGCAGTGCATACGGGTTTTGTGTGCTGTCATGTGACCTGCACTCAGCCATCTTGTGCAGAGAGAGAGAGAGAGAGAGAGAGTCTAGAGAGAGACACACACCTCGCACCACAAACCCCGAGCTGTCTGTCACAACAAGCCGAGGTAAGACAGACAAAGTTTAAATACACCACCGAGGAAACCTGCGGACATTTAAAGGACAGCTCCGGGTCACACAGCCGTGGTCTGACGAGCTGGGGACGCTTCTTTTTGGTGGTGGAGGAGGGGGGATGAGCTGTTGTTAAACCACCATGTTTACTTGGCCTCGCAGCAGCGGGCTCCAGTGTGCCTCGGTGCGGGGCCGAGTCCGCGGAGCTGCGGGGCGGATCCGCGCTGCTCGAAGGCCGCGTGTAGCATCTTAGCCAACCTGTTAGCACGCTAGCCACAAGTGTTGGTGGGGGATTAACTCAGGCTGGAGCACTGCTACATTAACTTTACATGTAATATATGACAATGCGTTTTCCTTGACGGTTAAGTAGTGTAGCTTGAATACACAGGCGGCTAGCTGTTTCTTAGAGAGGCTTATTTTACTAACGTTTGGTTGTAGCGATGCTAGCTAACGTGCTAACTAGCATAGCACCGTTGGCTTGCTAGAACACAAGCATGTAGCAAGTGGGTGCATAAAAACTAGCTCCTGCCACCTTTCAGCTCAACTATAGTTACAATTTATAACTATTAGGAGACGTTTCTGCTGATGTCAGTGTCAGTGAGTGACTCGTCATCCGCGTTAGTTGTTTATCTGACTGTTTAGCGTGCTAAATTAGCTACCGTAATGTTGGTTTCCATCTAATCTTCCGAGTTAGTTGTGAGCATTGTAAGCTATTTTTGACATTAGTCATTAATATGATTAACATAAGTTTCAGTGTGACGTGTATCAATGAGATAGGTCTGTCCAATAAGTGTTGGGTAAGTTTAGAGCTTTCTGTGAGACCACACGATGGACTCTTTACACAAACTAAATATCCGGATAACTTTTCATGAACATTTATTGGCTGACCTTTTCTTTTGGTTTGAGCTGAGTTAAGCCGCCCCTTCCTTATCATAAAGTCTGACATAATCATACTGATAGAAGCTGAGGTGTTGCTAACACATTTCAGGAGTTAGTTGGCGATCTGTGGCCTCTTAAAAAAAGTCGCAGTCGGACCACTCTTAAATGTTGTGTAAACTCAGCCAGTCGGTCGCTTTTTAGTTTCACGTCACGTTAACATCGTGTTGCACATGTGGGGAGGATCGCCTCTAAAGTCTCCAAACTTCACTTGAGTTTGCTGTTAACCACTAACACACACGTGGCTGATCGCGGCTCCCATATGGCCAGAGGTATTGTGAGTCTCCTGTCGCCTTTTGTGCCCGATGTTTGAGGAAGTCTCGATACTAATAAATCCTCGTTTTCAAGCCGAAATGAAAGAGAGAGGCCTGACAGTTTAGACGCTCACATAAGCAAACTACGAGCCTTGTTGCTAAAACATACATTTTGGATTTTTTAGTTGTAGTGTAGTAGTTGTAGTAAAGGAAATCTTCTTGTCAATTACAGGTGTCTGACATACCCTCCTTGCAGTCTGGGAGACTTCCTAAAATAGCTTTAGCAGATTGAAACTGTACACTGCTGGTGTGCTGCTGGGATGGGCCATATATCCTGAGGAGCTGGGATACATAAAAGTGGTTGCCAAATCATAGACATTTTTACCAAATTTGTGAAACAACAACTGTTGGATTTTTTTTTTTATATAGGGCTACTGGTAGATATAATTTGATTTTAAACATGTAGCATTTAATCTAGTGGTTATAAACTATTAAAGTGATTAGCAATTATTTTGATGATCAGTGTATCATTTTTAGTCTTTTTAGTAAATTGTCTTTTTTTTCCAGAGGGAAATTGTTGGTTAATCAGATGTCAATATGTTCTAGTTCCTTTAGTCCTCACTAACAGTAAACTGGATATCTTTTGGCTGTGGACAAAACAAAACATGTTTGGGCTTCACCTTCTGCTTTAGGAAACAACAAGTTTTTTTTCCTAAATATATACTGTTTGACTATTTTATGGACCAAGCAGTTAATTAAAAAGTTGGTAATTGGATAGAAAAATAAATTAGTTGTAGTTGTGACGTCCTTACTAATAAAGGATCAAGACAATTCAGCTATGTATAGATGGACACGCTGAATCAGGAGTAGGTAATAAAAGTTATTGCAATAGCTTGGTCTAATTTTCAAGTTATTCTCATAAAAGTACTTCTGAAGAGGTACAATTAATACAGCAAGCTTTTGGAACACTAATATATGAACAAAAATGTCAGAAACGATCAAACTATGACCAATTTTTAGAAAAAAATAAGGTACATATGTAAGCATATACTATACTTGATGCAGTGGTGATGCGCACATTTATTTTCTTGCAATGAATTAGTTTTTAAACAGTAGTATTGTTACATTTTACAGTATATACTGAATGATACTAATACCCCCCCTTTTAATATTTGCAGAACTTCAAGGAAGAATGGCCGAGACCCAGACACTTAACTTTGGACCAGAATGGTAAATGAACTGATATTATTTCATGATTAGTCTGAGGGATGTGATCTATAGCTTGTTAGGCAGGTTTTCTGTCTGGGCCCAGTACAGCTCTTTCATGCGTGTTCAGGCAAGAACCATTTGCCACTTCAACTCTTCTATTGTCTCCTCTTCCTCTGTCCCCTCCGCCTTTACTAGCCTTTCTCTCTTTCTCTCTGCAGGCTCCGTGCCCTGTCTGGAGGTGTTGGCGGTGGTGGAAGCGGCTGTGCAGTTGCCTCGCCACCCCTCTCACCTGCATTGCCAAAGTATAAACTTGCAGATTATCGCTACGGGAGAGAAGAAATGTTAGCACTTTATGTAAAGGATAACAAGGTGGGTAAGCCTAAAACATCTGCATCTCAGCTGTTTACACAGTAAACAGGATTTGCATACAAATTATGTTACTGCCAGGACTAGATTTACATCTTCCTTATTTTGTGTGTTATAACACATTCATTTAAAGCCTTGAGCATCTTAATGGTGAATCCTGTGTTTATTTCTCGCTTCCAGATCCCTATAGACCTACACGATAAGGAGTTCCTGCCCATATTGCAAGAGGAGCCCTTGCCACCTCTGGCACTTGTGTCTTTTACAGAGGAGGAACAGGTAGGAGTTCCTATTATGTCAGGTCTCAGTCTTGGTGAGAAATGGCAAGATCATAAACCGTTTCTGACTTAACAACCTGACCAAAATAAATATGGCTTCTTATTGTCACTTATTCAGTTATACAGTACTTTTGCCAATTGCTGTCACATACAAAGCAACTGCAAGGAAGAGAGCTAAGAGCTTGTTGTTCGTCCCCTCACTCCCCTCCCCCGTTTGTGTTTGCAGAGAAATTTTTCCATGTCTGTAAACAGTGCAGCTGTACTTCGGCTGACAGGGCGAGGAGGCGGTCCGATAGCAGGGGCACCAAGAGGCCGAAGTACCTCAAGGGGTAGAGGTAAGAATGTGACCAGCATCGTGCACAAATTTTTTTAAGGTTCCCTTTCTCATTTCAAGTAGCCGAGGGTGGTTTCATTTGTCGAATAAGCCTTCATTTACCATTTAGAAATTCTCTATAAGTCACAACAACTGCAGATAACTGAGATGCCTTTGAAGATTCCTACCAATTTGGCTACCGCTTGAGACAAGGAGTGTAATATTAGAACTCTGTAGGTGTTGTGCTTACTTGGCATTCCTCCAGCTGCTTGAGTGTCTCACACATGAAAAACCATGTTAAAAATCAGAATGCTTACAGCTCACACATAATTGGAGACCTATACACATCATCTAGTCAATAAAAGGTGCATACCATATGATACAGTGCTGTTTTAATTGCTCATGTTAATGTTTTTCAGAATTAAGTTTAGCAAGTTAAGGATATGCAGAACTGGCTACTGTGTTATTCAAATGAAGTTTGTTGTGAAAGCATGTTAGACAGTTTAGTCATTCATAGACTGTTTTTAGGACTAGCTAAATTTAAGGGTTTTTTAGAAGCCATGTCATATAGAGGGTTACTATTTCGTCATTAATAGCGGACATAGTCTATGAATCATGCAGATGATGGATGAATTAGAAACCACAAGGGCTGGTCTACTGAACATGAAGGTGGAAAAGGACAGGGAAACTACAGCATCGTGATTAAGTAGATGTGTAGGTGGTCAGTTGTATGTTTGTTTGCTCAGTTGAATTTTCAGTAGTTCACTTATTCTTTACTAAGTAATTCAGCCGAACACCAATAGCTGTAGAAGATAGGCAGAGGCTTTCAGATCACCTGTTGTAGAAAATCTTCAATGTTTTCTGAAACCTCTGCTGATATTTGAAACACATTTTGGTCCTTTGATCATAATGTTAAATATCCTTCCTAAAGGATAATTCATTCTTAGCCATTGGACATTCGCAAACAGAGCCCTTTGGGACATATACAGTCATGTCAACTTGTGGTTGTTTTCAGGCCGGGGAAGAGGAGATGGAGGGTTTTACCAAAGAAGTTTTGATGATGTGGAAGGTTTTGGTCGTGGAGGGAGGGAGATGCACCGATCCCAAAGCTGGGAAGAAAGGTATTACAATACACACTCATGTTTTGACCATATACAAATATATTGTTTGAGGTTTTGCAAGATAAGATAGCAGTCAAACATATTTTTGCTATGACTTTAGATAATATTGTGTGGGTTTCTTTTCAACAGGGGAGATAGAAGGTTCGAAAAGCCAGGTCGAAAAGACCCAGGTTGGTGACAAGTTTTGTTAGTCAAATAATCAATAACGTGATGTGGCAAATGCACTTGCTTATCTACTTGTTTTTCCTCTTTTAACCTGGCAGATGTTGCTCCAGGACATTTTCCGATGAATCACAGTAAGTGTACTATTGTATAGCTTAAATTAATAATTGACCCACAGAAAGGTCTGATGTCTTTTGTAGGTATAAATGAGTGTAATGCATTCTTTTGATTGCTTGACAGCATTACGTGAGCTCGCTAATTAAATGTAAATTAACAATATGATGATGGCGGCCTTGCTTTTAAACACCTTCCCCACCCACTTTTCTTTGTAGTCCGAGGCAACTATGAGGATGCAGGAACAGGCCTACCGAGGAAGCACGATTTCACGCGCTCAGAGAGTGAGAATTGGCGTTCTTCTCGCGATGATCAGAATGGTGAGGATGATGAGGGGGGCTGGCGCCTGGCGGGTACTCGACGGGATGGTGACCGATGGTGCCCTCCAAGCCCAGGTGGGCCATGTACCGACCACACTAACAATAACTTATTTTAGATTGATGTTTCTCTGTATTTACTCTTGCAGAATAAGGTCAATTTATCTTTACCATATAACCATCCTGAACAATGTATTCGCTTCACTTTTCCTTTCTGCATAGCAGCTGGATTGTCAGCATGGCTATCAAAAATGATGATGACCAATTAACAGCACATTATATATGAGAGGGACAATTCAGTAGTGTATTGCTGTGCTTTTTAACCGCACGTTTCAATGCACGTTAGACAAATCATGATTTAATTTTAGGATATTGTGATAGTATGCACTTTCAGTGGTGCTACCGGTGGCTAAAAAGCATTGAGAATGTTTTGTACAAAACAAGTTATTCCCTTGTTTTTTTCTCAGATGGGCCTCGGTCAGCAGGGTGGCGGGAACACCCAGAGCAACGACGCCGTTTTCCATTTGATGCAAGAGAAGACGAGCGTGGCTACAGGAGGCCGCGGTCAGGCAGCGGCAGCATGGAGGACGAGAGGGACAGTCTGCCAGAGTGGTGTCTGGAGGACGCAGAAGAGGAGGCGGGAACATTCGACTCATCAGGGGCCTTTCTCTCTCTCAAGGTAAGAGGAGACCCAAGGAGTGTTTTGAATTTGTCTGTAAAGAATTTCAAATGAAGTATTGATGTGCCATTTATTTATCCAAATGTATGTCGATGTAATTGTGTTCTCTGTTGTGTATTCAGAAAGCCTCTAAGGAGCCAATTCTGGAAGAAGCGGAGCTTGACTTCAAACCCTTGGAAGAGTGTGAGGAGGGCTTGGAGGAGGAGGACTGTCAGTCGAAAGAGACCAAAGAAACAGATGCAGAGGCCAAGAGAGAGGCCGAACGAAAAGGTTAATCGCTTCGATTGTTTCATTGCTTATCTCTGATTTCCTTTAAATGTGAGTTTTGTTTTGTGTTTTTTTTTTAATTGAACTGCAAGAATTAGAATTATACCTTCTCAAGATTTTGTGTTTAAAATGATTTTCCTGACATATGGTCAGAATTTTAATCAGCTACAGAAAAGTGCAGCTGAAACTGTTCTTGGATCAGAAACACCACAGCTTACAGACACCATGCGTGCATTGGGATACTCACAATTTATCTTAGGTTTACAAGTGTCATTTATGAAATTGCTTGGCAGATAGTGGCTGCTTTGTTCACCAAGTGCTATGATAAAATAGGAATTTACTGGCAGCAATTTCAAAGCAATCAAACCCACGTGACGAGTGTGACACTGGAAAGGAATGATTTGGATCTGGTTCTCTCACCTTCACTGAGGATAATAGCTACATTGATCATCACACTTCACTACCATTGTATCTAATTATATATTTTTTTGTTTTTTAGAGTTGGCAAGAGTGTCAGAGGAGGCTCCACCTGCCCCTTCACCTGTTGCTCCTGCAATCTCAGAGCCCCAGGCTCCTGCTCAGACTATGTCCCAGAGCCATCCCAGGAAAACAGAAGAGTCTGAGAGGCCAGTTGAACGGCAACCGCCCCTGGAGCTCCCGCCTGAGCCCTGCAAAGTTCCCTTGCACATCCCCATGTCTAACAGCATGCTAGAGTCCCTCCCCATGACCCACATTTCGACCACCCTTGCAGGTGTGATCTTGGTATTTATTTTCACTGAAAATAAGACTCTCTTGCCATTGGTTGTACCTGACCTGTGAAACCTCCTAATGTCTTCTTTTTCTGCTTACTGCTGTGTACAGAGGTAACGGCTCCATCGCCCACCATTCAGCTGCCGCAGCAAAAGCCCATGGAGGTTCCTGTGGCGATGAACAATCCTTTGCCCTTCCCTTCAAGTATACTGGCACCGATTGGCAGGCCCACCAATGTGCCACACGACACAGATGAAGATGAGGGACTGAAACACTTTGAGCAGGTAAGTTTCTAGACTTGTAACATGAGTTATTCTCAGCTACAAATCTACTAGATCACAAGATATCTTTGACTGAAATGATTGATCTTTTAAAATCAGATGAAGGCATATTGTAATAACAGATGTGACCAACTTTCAGTGAATGATTAACATTTCACATCCCATAAAAGTTGCCACATTTACTGTCCACTGAAATCTCAACAATCAATTTGTTGTCTAATCAGATAAGAGGAAGCAGCCTTTTTATGTTAGGCTGTATTGATTTTAAATATGATGAATGATGCAATCTTTTTAAAATTTTCTGTCGTGGCTGCCATCCATGAACAGGAGGCAGAGAAGATGGTAGCTTACCTTCAGGATGGGGTGCTGGATGATGACAGACTTGCAGCCAAAACTTCAGAGAAGCCCAAACCTGCAGGTCTGCCGCTCACCCACGAGGCTGCTCTCAAGTGGTTCTACAAAGACCCCCAAGGAGAGATACAGGGTGAGACTGGAAGAGGGTTTATATGCTCAAATTGTCACTTAAAGTCTTCATACTGTACCAGAGCTGCTCCAAAATCGCTCCTGAATGTCCTCCTCTCTCTCTTTGCTCTCTCAGGTCCTTTCAGTAACCAGGAGATGACAGAGTGGTTTCAGGCTGGTTACTTCACAATGTCTCTCTTGGTCAAAAGAGGGTGTGACGATGTATTTCAACCACTTGGAGAGATCATGAAGATATGGGGGAGGGTCCCGTTCACCCCAGGGCCCGCACCTCCGCCTCTACAGGTCTGTGTTTGCTCAGTGTGCCCTGTTTTGTTCCTTCTGTTCAAAGGTTTGCTTCGTTATCAGCTCAAAGTGCCAGTGCTATTGATGGCCTGTAGGTGGTGTGCTATACCACTGTTTTTACCAGTAAGACGCGTCAGAGGGATCCCTCATGTATCAGTGATTTGAGTGTTTCTTCTCTTTGACTTGATGGATTTAGTTTTTCAAGCGGCAATTTTTAAAATTCAAATAATCATTAAAATCGGTTAAAAGGGCTGATGTGTTAGCTAGCCAATCTAGGAAAAAACAAAAGTGTAAATTCAAGAAACTTTCAAAGAGAACCGAGAGCTTCCTCCTCTGTTTTTCTGATAAAAGCAGCTGAAGTTAAAACAGAATTGAAATAAAATGTTGTTTATTTGTCTCTTTGAATAAAGCTCCAGACATTTCTACACATAAAATCAAATACAAAGCACATTGTGCTGTTGTGCATTTCCTGTTGGAACAGTATCACCTAGAACAGGTCCATCTGCCTAGAGATGGACTCACTGGTCTCACTGCTAGTTCAAAAATAAGATCCATTCATGTGTTAGAGAATTATGGATGTTTGTAGACTAGCTGACTAACTACCTGTTATTGGTCTAACTAAAATACTTACGGTCAAAAGTTTCAGGTGCATTACTAAGGCTGGAGGAGGGCTGACCTTGATTTACACGTATCCCTGAAAAACATCAATAAATGTGGCTCAGTGTAAATGAAATGTGTCTTAAATCTTTTGCGGGTTTCATCCAGATACAAGACCTTGAAGTGTAAATAAGGCACAAATTCTTCAGGCAGACCCAGAGATCTCCTTGTTTGCCAGACCGTTTACCTTTTTACTTGTTTGATTGTGATTTGTTCTGACTGTGTTGTCTTATGTAACGCAGGGGGATGGTGATCAAGAGAGGTTGAAGAGACAACAAGAGCTCACTGCTCTCAACCTTTACCAGTTACAGCAGCTCCAGTATCAATACCTCCTCAGGTAATCCTTTGCCGTTACAGCATTGTTTGTTCATGTGTCATGATAAAAACATCCGAATACAGATATTTAAAGACTGATTTATATAACAGGAACAGGTCACAAAGTTAATCTTTCTTACAATCAATATGACTGTTACCTATACATCATACTAAGTCACATTATTCCTTATAGGAAATAAACATTTAACATGTACAGTGTACATAATTCTTTTTTTGATATTTATTCAAATGTTTGTTCCATTTATTCAAATGTTTGTTCCATTTATTCAAATGTT
>JAOXYL010000071.1:11854883-11866855 GCA_028564955.1 Terapon puta
ATTTATTCAAATGTTTGTTCCATTTATTCAAATGTTTGTTCCATTTATTCAAATGTTAGTTCCATTTATTCAAATGTGAACTCCATCCATTTGTTTCCCGTTGTGCAGGCAGCAGTATGCTCAGGCCCTGGCCCAGCAGAAAGCTGCAGCTCTTAGCTCAGCTCCCCTTCAACAGCAGCAGCAGCACCAACAGCAGATCAACCTGCTTCTACAGCAATACCAGGCTCTCAAGATAAGGTTGGCAACACACACTACTACACAGTCATGTATCGAAGTCTTACCTTGCACTGGTATCAAGAGTGTGGCATTAATTATGTTTGATTTCTTGTGGGTTTGTAGAGCATCTGAGAGCCTCCTACCTCCTGTTACCCGGTCCCTGTCTGTACCAGACTCCGGTTCTGTGTGGGAAATGCAGAACCCGTCCTCTCAGGCCTCCTGCACACCAAACCTCCAACAAGCTGCTCCCAACAGTAGGTTTCTCCCATTAAACTCTGCTTCCCTTTCTAATTACATGAGTATAAATCATGTCAAAGTAGCTGTAATGCATCATTCTCTATCATCCTCGATAGCGTGGGACGGCAGCAGCGTTTGGGATTTACCTATAGACTCCATGGCACAGGCTCCAACCATCGAGCAAATGCAGCAGTTAGAGAAGTCAAAGTCTGCCAAGGTACAGTATTTTGGCTCACCTTTCATCGTGATAGTCTGAAATCACAAACCAAAGCTACTTACTCTCATAGTAACATACACAATTGGTGAGAAATGTTGTCACACTATGAGGATAATGCCAATACTGTACTTTTAATGTGTAAACTGACAGTTGGAGATGGAGAGGCGCGAGGCAGAAATGAGGGCCAAAAGAGAGGAAGAAGAGAGGAAACGACTTGAGGAGGCCCTGAGAGCTCGACAGGAGGAGGAACGCAAACGTTTAGAAGAAGAGGAGCTGGCACGGCAAAAACAGGTGACATGTCTGAACAATATTTGTCCCAGGCACTAAAATGCTTTGGGACATTTACTTACCCAGTGCGAAAATCTTTAGGAGGAAGCTTTAAGACGGCAGCGAGAGCAAGAGGAGGCACAGCGCAGGCAAAAAGAGGAAGATGAGAGACTAGCGCAAGAGGAAGCTCTCCGCAGATTAGAGGAGAGGCGCAGGGAAGAGGAGGAGAGGAAGAAACGGGAGGAGTTCCTTCGCAAACAGGTAAGCCTAAGAAAACGTGTCTCTCACTTCACCGTCTGTCCAACCTCGTAAAACATCTCGCTGAAACTCATCTTCTGTGTCACCAGGAAGAGGAGCGCAGGAAGCAGGAGGAGCTCGAAGCATTGAGGAGGCGCGAGGAGGAGAAGCGACTAGAGGAAGAAGCAGCAGCAGCTGCTGCTGCGGCCGCAGCTGCTCTGGCCCAACAGCAGGAGGAGGAGCAGAGGAGGAGAGAGCAGGAGGCCCAAAGACAGCAGGAGCTGCAGAGACAGAGGCAGCAGCAACAGGAGGCCCTCAGGAGACTTCAACAGCAGCAGCAGCAGCAACAGCAGCTTGCACAAATGAAGGTGAGGGCACAGAGCTTTAGTCAGCAAATATGGACAGGACCCAATGTATTTAGCTGACTCAACGCCTCCTCCTGCTCCTCAGCTTCCATCGTCCTCAAAGTGGGGCCAGCAGTCGACGAACGCTATAAACCAGACTCAGAACGCCCTGTCACTGGCCGAGATCCAGAAACTGGAAGAGGAGAGAGAACGACAGGCGAGGGAGGAGGTAAGGAACTCTGTTTTTCAAGTCTGCCTGCTTGTGCTGGGTGTTTCTGTTGCCAGCAAAGTTTTAGTGCCTCTCCTGTGTGTATTTTGAGTATATTTTTTGACAGACTTTTGTCATTTAGCCAACTTCATGTGCTTTTTTTCATGTGTTTTTCTTTCCTCCCCACCCCCACAGCAGCGACGTCAGCAACAAGAGCTCATGAAGCTGCAGCAGCAGCAGGCCTTGCAGCAGGCTCAGCAGCCCCAGGCCAAGCTGTCAGGTTGGGGCAGTGTGGCCAAACAGCCGGTCCATACCAAATCTCTGCTGGAGATTCAAAGGGAAGAGGCCCAGCAGATGAAGCAGCGGAAAGATCATCATCAACAGCAGCAGCAGCATCAGCAGCAGCAGCAGCAGCAACAACACCCCATTGTCTCCCAACAGATCCGCAGTCAAACCAGAACTGTACGTGACCCATGTGATACCCCATCTTATTGGCTAAAAGAAGATAAAAGCTACGCAGAGCAGCACAGTTGGGTGTGGATTTTCAGTCGATTGAGCACCATAATGATCAATTTCAATGTTAATACTTCTTAATGTAGTTTTCATTTTTTTTGGATGTATGTCAGTCACTGAGCTCTGGATAAATCTTGAGTCCAAGTAAGCCTCATCTAAAGAATGGCGGCCTGAATGTCATATCACTTCTTTAATTCAAATAACCTTGAGTAACCTCAAGTAAAGGAGAATGTAGAGCTGGAACAGTCGATCACTGAGTCAGCAGGCAGAGAATGAATCTGCAGCAGTTATCATTGATCACTTCTTTCAACCAGTTTTTAAGCACACTTGAAAAACATTTCCTAGTCCCTGCCTTTCAGTTGTTGTGATTTTATGCTGTTTGTTTTGTGAGAGAAAACTGCTTTATCTCTGACTTTTGAACTGGACACAACAGGCAAATTGTAGACATAAGTACTTGTTCGACATTTTCTGACACTTACAGGCCAAACAAACTGATTAAATTGTGAAAGCAACAGGCAGATTAATCAGGTGTGACGTCAGTAACGGTATCTCACTCTCCTCACAGACACCTCTGAGTAACTCTGTGTGGGGGTCTGTGAACACCAGCACCTGCACCAACTGGGGCTCAGATTCCAGCAGCATCTGGGGTGACACCCACAACTCTAATATGGGCTTCTGGGACGAGGCCGTGAAAGAGGCCGTGCAGCAACCTCCTCCGCAGAGGAAAAGCGGCACGCAGAAGAACAACAAAGGCAACGCCAACCTCAGGTATTTATTAAAAATGTCACGTCTTAGTCACGACATCTGATGAACCGCCAATGCACCCTGCAGAGGATATGAGTAACGCACAGATCTTAAGGACTTTTTTTTTTTTTTTTTGTCTTCCTGCTGCCTTTGTTTGTACACGTGAAGTAACTCTGTGAGTGGGCGAGCCAATAAGAAGGTAGAAGAGGAGGAGAAGCTGCTGAAGTTGTTTCAAGGGGTCGGTAAAAGTCAGCAGGATACCTTCATGCAATGGTGTGAGCAAACTCTGCACACCCTCAACACGGCCAACAATCTGGATGGTAAGACTTTAAAAATATGTTTTTTGCAAACGCACTCCACCCACAGCTATTGACAGATCATTTCTGTAAGCTGAACTCACAAATATTCTTCACCCGTCTCCCCGATAGTTCCGACGTTTGCGTCCTTCCTGAAAGAAGTGGACTCTCCATATGAGGTCCACGACTACGTCAGGGCCTATCTGGGGGACACTCCCGAGGCCAAGGACTTCGCCAAGCAGTTCCTGGAACGCCGTGCCAAACAGAACGCAAACCAACAGAAACAGGCACCACAGAACCAACAGCAAGTCCTCAAACAGCAGCAGCAACAGCAGCAACAGGTGAGCGAGTCTCAAGTGGTGCTTGTGCATTAAAGGCTCAGATGGGTACCAAATGTTTTGGTCTCACTTCGTCTCCCACAGCCACACAAGTTTTGTGATGAAAAGGAGAGACATCTGTCTCTTTCCTCAAAACATGTATTTTCTTTTTTGGTTTAAATCCGTCTTGTGTCACGCTTTTGAATCAGCCCCAAGAGATGTCACTGTGCAGCTTATTCCTGATTTCTGCATGAGAATAAAGACCAGTCTGTCCATGTGATCCTCTTTTAAAAGTTATCTGGCTACGTATCATTATATACGTTTAAAGTGGTGACATTACTTTTCTCAAAATTTAAATCAGGTCTTGGTTAGAGTTGAAATACACGATGATGTATATCATGAGATTTTTATTAATTATAGCTTCTGTCTCCCTTAATTGTTCTTTTTTTGTGGGCAGTGTTATATATCACTTAGCAGGATGACATTCATGGCAGTAGCAGGTTTTAAAATAATTTTGGCATCCAATTGAATATATTTATTTATGGATTGTCTTATGAATGTGGAGGATGGTGTCCATAACGCCCACACTTAGTGTGCACTGAAGCTTCATATATTGAATAATCTGACTCTCGAAACAGCTAACTTACCTCCCTTCAACCATCAAAACTATCTTTTTGCTTGGCAGTGACACTTAATTTTCATCCTGCTAGAACATGAAACACCATGTCCTGGAAACATAAAGTGGCAGAAATAGTTCCTATAAATATGTATGAAGACATGTTTACCATATTGGAAACTGTTACCTTGTTTCGTCACCAGGTTACTGAAAAGTCTCATTTGGATTTAATTGTACCAGAAATTCGCTCTCAACAGAAAAAACAAGCCAGTTGACTTTCATGATGATATTGATCCATCCATCCATCATCTTCCGCTTTGTCCTGGGAGGCAGCAGTCTAAGCATGGTTGCCCAGACCTCCCTTACCCCAGACACTTCCTCCAGCTCTTCTGGGGGGACCCAAGGCATTCCCAGGCCAGCTGAGAGACATGGTCTCCCCAGTGTGTCCTGGGTCTTCCCCGGGGCCTCCTTCCGGTGGGGCATGCCTGGAACACCTCCCTAGGGAGGCGTCCAGGGGCATCCAATACAGCAATCTTGTCCTTTTGGTCATTACCCAAAGTTCATGACCATACGTGAGGGTGGGAACATAGATTGACCAGTAAATTGAGAGCTTCGTCTTTCGGCTCAGCTCCATGTCCACCACGACTGTCCGGTACACCGACCGCATAACTGCAGGCGCTGCACCTGCCTGTCAACCTAGTCCTTGTTTTGAGATTCTTCCTAGTGGGCTTCTGAAGCCCACCATGATGATATTGATAGTTAATGAAATTACAAAGTACTGAGACAGAAGTTAAATAGTAGCACTTGTTACACTCTTGTCCAGGATTCTGTATGGGGTGGAACAGGATCTTCGTCGCTCTACCAGTCCAACCATACGAGTGGCCAGCAGCAGCAACAGCAGCGCTTTGAGACCGTCACCTCAGGGAAGAAGAAAAAGAAGCAGAAGATGGTCCGTGCAGACCCCAGCCTTCTAGGTGAGAGCAAACCGCCATCTGCTAAATCTGATAAATCCTCTGCGACGCGTCATTGCTTTTTATAACTCATCTTTTTTTTTCCCCCATTTTCCAGGTTTTTCTGTGAATGCGTCATCTGAGAGATTGAACATGGGAGAGATTGAGACTTTGGAGGACTTTTAAGGGACTGCAGCCAAGCAAACACCACTGACTGTATCCGATTTGAACAGCAGCTGTTTTACCCGAACCCCTTCCGCAGCCCCCCCCCTCCCCCAACTGCTTCCACAACTTTCACCTTTTATTTTCATTTCCCTATTTATCAGACTTACTCCAAATTGTGAACAAACGTTGATCTCTGAGGCGGGGCATGTTTTCCTGTGGCCTACGGACCTATAATCTGATGAAAGCCTTCGAGATGAATGGACCGGAGCGACCTGGCCAGCCAAGAGAGCAGACGGCAAATAAAGTGAAGTTTCTGAAGGAAGTCTGCGGAGGCGTTGATGTTTGTTCGGCATCAGCTGCTCGGCCCCAAATCATGTCCTGTTGTTGAAACTGGCAGCGACAACCAATTTTCAAATTTGGCCTCCATTATATGGGATTATTTTAGATATGGATATATGGGTGGGGTGGTTAGGGTATTATGGGAAAGGTTAGAGAGATTATACCCATTGTTTTTGTTTTATTTATTGAAAGTTTTCCCCTCTCAATTTAATCCTCCCCCTCCCTTTTTCCCTCCATGTTTTCTGCTGGGTGTTCATGGATAATGACGGCAAAGTAGAGCCCAAGGATTCGTGCCCACTTATGTCCTGTTTTAAGGACATGTTCAAAAGTTCCAAGTAGTTATCTATTTCTTGTAAAATACTAGGCTGTTTAAAGAATAAACTTTCAATTCTGCATCTGTATTATAATATATGAAAATGATCTGCTGGAGTCATACTTTTTTATTGCAGTATGGAACAATAAAACAGTCTGATGTGTGGGCTGTTCACACCTGTGTCTGAGCTATTCAGAAGAAAAAAACACAAATGTGCAAAATTCATTGTATTCACATGCTTTCACGCGGGCACACTGTGATAAATCACATTTTGCAGAGATCGTTTTAAGAGCTGGGAATGTAAAAAAGAAATGTAGTCATTGCCAGGGGTTTTAAGAGAACATGGGTGAAGCCAGGTATCAGCATTCATATAGTTAATGAGCTAAAGAGCATTTTAAATCCCTCGAAGCATGAGGATTTAATTCCAGTATGAAAATGAGTAATCCTATCACATGATTTCTTAAGGTGCTATGGGCAGTATATTCTGCTAACAGCACGATGCATTTTTGCTACAGGAGATGTGGCTGATGTTTGTAGTGGAAACAAACCGTTAAGTTCCAGCAAGGTGTTGTCTCACATCAACCACAACTGACTATTTTTCAGGAAACGAAAGCTCATCCTCTCACAAATGGTTTGTAGCGCATGTTTGACATTAAATTAGTCGCAAGGTCTAAATCCACAAAGAGGAAATGAAACCCATCAATTCCGTCTAATGAAAAGCATCATGATATTTCTGAATGCACGCACGATTGTAAGTATACGAAAGCACAAACATTTCTGACAAGCTTTCACTGCCAGTGGTAAACAAGTGAAGAAATGGGTAAGCACAAAGGGGAGGTTTTACCAGCAGATTCTCATATATCACATGACCCTAAGTAATACACCAAACATTTTCTGTCTCTGGCTGATTGCTATTTAAGCAACAATATGCTCAACTACATCTTAAATCAGATAGAAGTCAGTGCATTAATCCTTAAGTGTATTTTGGGGTACTTGATTTGGCTTTTTCTTTTTACATTTATACAGGAAAATAGTGTTCTTCATATGCTGCTACTTGTACTTGACAGCACAAGTCACTACTTTGCAGAAAGCTGATCTGTCAGACCTCAAACAAATAATCAGTCACTCACTCTGACTATTCGACCAGCTGCATTGTGGGAAATGTAGGAGCCAACACTTGGAGTCAAATTATCTCAACAGCGACGCTTTAATTTTGGTCTCTCTTGTTATAATCTGTCTATTGCAAGTTCTCTGGCCTTTTGAAAGTGCAAGACTGAATTGCTGCAATGCCCCTTTAAAACACTGTTGCTATGGCAATGCATCAGTAATGACAATCCAATAACATAATACAGTAAAACAAGTCATTCTGTCTGCCACCACCAGAATCTTTTGATTTTTTTTTTTTTTTTTACTTTGCTGCTGGTTTATTTGCTTCGAGAGTGAAGGCGTAAAAAATGCCCAGCAGAGACCTTCGTGATGTGATCCAGCCAAGGTCAGCGGCAGCCGAATGTTTGCCCCTCACACCCAACTATGTGGCCCAAGGACCTCGGAGTGGGTGTGCCCTGCGATGATGTGCTCACAAAGTCCACACTGTCCAGACAGTCCTGTGCACACCTAGTCCCACCCCTTCTCTCACCCCCCTTAGCTGCCTAACCCCCCCCTCACCGGCACTCCCCTGTACTCTTCTCCCGCTCCTCTCTCGGGGTCAGTTACTCGTTTGAAGTATCTGGAGGAGTTTTTGAGACACTTCGCTCTGATCATCACCACCTCACAGACACCATGGTTTGCAGCAGCAGCAACAGCAGCAGCAGCATCTGCAGATTCCTCCTCTTGGTGCTCCTAGGCCTCATGGTAGCCTTTGCACACACAGGTAAGCCCCCTTTCTGAGTGCAACTGATTTTTTTAAAAAAACGTTTTAGCGTTTCTATAGTTAGTACAAAAATATGCAACCACTGCCTGACTGTGCTGCAACGACTCAGGTGAAAAACCTTCCAAGAAACACAGTGCTGAACATGCGAGACCACAGTCAGGAAACATGGGTTGTTCGCCTTTGAAAGGTGTGAAGTGAAGGAAATATCTTTTTTTTTCTCTAACAAATCAGTTTATCGAGATTGATATACAAAAAAAGAACAAGTCTCTACCGATCTTTTGCTGCACCCAAACACTACGCCCTTAAATTTGTGGAACATTTTATGGTTTTATGTTCTAAAATTTAAATGATCCTGTCGTATGTGCATGAACCACGTTTGGTTCTCTGTGGGTATCAAATCAAAGATGTGTGTGTCTACGTGTCATTTTTTTTTTGCCCTCTTTTTCTTTCCACACACATCCGCACACTAATACACTCACAGGCAGCCTGAAGTAAATGATGCAGTTGTTGAGGCTCTGAGCGCTGTGGTGAAAGCTGCTCTTTGACAAACAGGATGACTCAGTTGCTTTCATGATGCCTGATGTTCTTACGAAACTGAATCCCTTCCGCACTGACTCCAGCTTTAAAAAAAAAAAACAGTTTTGGGGTAGCGAAACAACTACAAGTGCTTAGTTTATTTCACTTATGTGGAGTAATTATATAATTTGTGGTAAGACTGAGTCTGTCTAAACCTGCAAAGTTTTTTTTGTGGTGTAGTCGGTTAATTCCCAACATCAGCTGGTTTTCAGTCAAAGACATCACGGTTTAATACACTCACCAGTCTTTCTTTCATTTTCACTTACTTCCGTCTATTCTCTTTTCCTCTTTGTGACATCTCTCAAATCAACTTGAGCTCCGGGCGCAAGCAGAGCAGCTCTCAGGCCCAGAGGTCACGGTAGAGGTCAAGGGGGCAATGGGACGACACGGATGTATAGCAAGTCGACGCTGACCTTTCTGTCCTGTGAAAAAAGGAAACAGCTGTGAAACTTTCAGCTTTTTCACAGGTTGGGGGAAAAAAAAGAAAAAAAAAGCTCTGAGTCAAACACCAAGTCAGCCTTTATAACAACGAGGCGCTATGACTTGCCCACACCTTTCTAAAAATATCCTGCAGACTCTTCTCGCTTTGCCCTGTACCGTTTGGTGGCAACTTATTTCTCAGGGTTAAGCTCTCTTTTACACATTTAACTATCTGTGATGAAAGCTGATCCGTGTGAGCGAACAAAATAATCCTGAAAATTTGCATTTATTAGAAAATGGAAACGGAAAAGAAAAATGTTAATAAGAACTGAGGTCCTTCTGGCTGTACACCAAATCTCCACTCTGCAGCTGCCTCTCCGTTATGTGATCTTTATGTATGGTATGTGATGTTTTTAACTTGCGGCACCAATCTTGACTGCAGCACCTACTGACCCGGCAAACGAGTCAGCATGACACGCAGACACAGCGGTTGATTCAGCAAGAGAAACAAGCCAACGCGTCAAATAAAAAGCTTAAGCAACACAGCATGATGATTAATCATACGCTGTCTCCTTGACCTTCCTTGAAATAGCTGATAATGTGTGAGGGACTTCAATATAGAGAAGGGTCATCACTAGTTTTGGGACTTCAAATGGAGGCCTGTTCTGGCAACCTGACCCCATTCCCCCTCTCCTCATCCAAAACACACTGGTCATTTTGTCAAATATTTTACTATGGAGAATGTGGCCACCGCCTGTGGAAGTTAAAAAGGGTGAAGCAAGGACACACAACAACACCGATGTCATGTTTGGGTTGTGCTGCTCGCGGTTTTCGATGCTCAGCCAGGTCACTTTTCACACACACACGCCTGCGCGCTTTGTCATCTCTCCGGCCGGTGTGAAATCCTGACCGAAGAGGCCTGAGGTACCAACAAATGGCCCTCTGTGTTTTTGGTGTCTGAAATCAGCCTTTTATGAGTCTGGACTTGTGTATAACGTAAGTAGTAGGGCTCATGATTGACGTGTTGAGTCATTTCTATAAAAGGTTTCGACTGTGCAGTGATTCCCAACCAGGGGTACCTTTTGCCGGGAGTTGACTCAATAGTTATGTGGTGACACATGGAAATCTAACTAAATTAAACTGAGAGCTGAAATTGCTGACTAAAACTAATGAAGAAATGTTGAAATGACTCAAACTACCGGCTGGAAGGTTGAAATAGTTGTCTCAGCTGTCAGCTCAGAAAAATGACTTTTTTTCATCCTCAGTTATGTTGATTCCATTAAACCAAAATTTCAAGCTTGAGTAAACCCCTCTTTGGAGAAACAAACACCAACGGAAAACATCATGTTATTATTTTTTTCCTTCTTATTAAATCACGGTGTCCAGAAGGCACAACCTTTAACACACAGGGACTATTTAATAAACAGGTTTGTTTGACGTGCAGTGCCCAGCCGGTGCCTGCTTTGGGCCTGGCCGGTTGTTACTGGTTGCAGCCCGCCGCCCTGCGTGACCGCACAAGCTTCCTTTTGTGCCCTCGGCTGAAGGCCTCATTGATGGCTGAGCTGGCCGGAGGCCCGGGCCTCCAAACCTCCAGCCAGCGACGGGACAGGAAGCTGCACACGACTCAGAGTCAACACAGCAGCATTGGAAAACATCAGAAGTACATATCACTGTTAAGAAGATACAACAGCTAACACACTGACTAGACCTGAGATAATATCTGTGCAAGGTTCTTAGTAGTTCAGTCAGGTTTCCTGCTTATTAAGAGATAAAGTCCTGTTTGATAATGACAGAGAAACAGCGGAGATGTGAACTGGGGTGAAGGAGTTTACTGAGGGCGTCAGAGGCTACAGAGTAAATATGTAGCGTTAAATAAACTGAGTGTAAATATGTTTGGATTATGGTTTTGATGGTATGCATAGAGTTGAGGACAGCATAAGTGAATCAGTGAGTGGGTGGGCTTGTGTGAGAAGAGTTTGTTTTTTCAGGGGCGACGAGGATCAGATTTTCCCCCGCTCCTCTGGATTTCAAAAGAAAAGCTGTGCGGGCGTTGAAATTATCATCAGGTCTCAATCATACAGTCATTTCGGTCCGTTTATCTTCAATTGAGCATTTCCAGAGGCGAGGCACTAAAGGTCAGGACACACAAGCCTGGCCTAGAAAGAGACTTTGTTTCTCTGGCTGCCGTAGAGGTGTGAAAAGTCTCAGGGTAACTCAGATGGGAGGAATGTCCGAGGACAATTTGGGATGGAAAGGGAGCAGACGAATGACTGGCAGAGGAAAAGCGAGCTTGTACAGAACCTGGACTTCCTGTCGCTCTTAGAAGCCGCTGGTATCAAAATATCAGCTGCTGAAATAACTCGCCAAACGTTGACCGAAGAAGTTTTATAATAGACAAGTTAAACTGACCCCTTGGAAAAAGCGAGCAACAAGTTGAGAGGCTACCTGAAGCTCAAACGGACAAAATGTTCGTCCCCTACAAAGACGTCCTTATGCCCAGGCCTGAGCCGTTAACCCAGCGAGACAGAGAGGGGCTGTTGGAGTCATCAGAGCCGTGGTCACGCATGCAGCCCTGCATCCCAGAGGCCTCGGCGCCATTAGCGAAGCCGCGCGCCTCGTCAGTGAAATTACTGGCTTGAGAAAACACACAGTAAGTCACTTATGCACAGCACATGGTCCTTATCAGGGGTTAAATGACGTCTTTCTCTTGCCGTGCAGAGACGGTTGCAGACCCTGCCTCAAGGGACAACCAGGACACCATCTCCGGAGAGCCGCCCAGCGACGTCACTACCAGGGAGCCCACCCAGGACACGACGGAGCAAGCTTTCGCCTACGACTACGACGAAGTCTCACACTCCCCGGGCGTGGACAAGGAGGAAGGTAAAGCGGACACCCGACCCACCGTTGTGTTGTGAACCGTGTGTTCGTTCAGACGTTTTAAAACTGCATCTCTCTGTGTGTGTCTGTGTGCGTGCAGGCGTGCTGGGGCCGGGGGCCATCACAGCCATCGTTATAGCTGTCTTCCTGGGAGCATCCGTCCTCCTCGCCCTCATCGTCATCACTCTCAGGAAGTTCACCGCCTCCTAGAGCAAATACACCCCATCTTGTGCGTCTGTGTGTGTGTGTG